>LPNX011056180.1:1513746-1621798 GCA_001517045.1 Pseudotsuga menziesii | reverse complement strand
AGGGGTGGTGGAGGAGGAGGAGGAAGAGGAGAGATTGGAAGGAAGGGGTGGAGGAGAAGGAGGAGGCAGAGGTAGGATGAGAGAGGGTGTGGAGGAGAAGGAGGAGGGAGAGGGAGGATGAGAGAGGGTGTGGAGGAGAAGGAGGAGAAGGAGGAGGAGGGGAAGAGATTTGGGTGATGAGGGGAATACTAGGGAGGAGTGAGGAGGAGGAGAGGGATGAAAAGGGAGGAGCAGAGAGCATGTGGAGAAGGAGGAGAAGGGAGGGGGAGGAGGAGAGAGTGGGTTGAGGACAAGGAGGTAGAGGAAGGAGGAGAAGGGGGGAGGAGAGAGGGAGGTCATGGAGGAAGAGGAGGAGGGATGGGGGAGGAGGAAGAGGAGGGCATGGGAGAGGGGTGGAGTAGGAGGAATGAGGAAGAGGAGTATGAGGAGGAGCGTGGGGGAAGAGGAGGGAGGGAGGAGGAGGAGAATGAAGGGGGTGGAGGAGGGAGAGAGGAAGAGGAGGCGAGGGTTAGGGAGGAGGATGGAGAGAGGAAGAGGAGGCAAGGGTTGGGGAGGTGGAGGGAGAGGAAGAGGATGTGAGGGTGGGGGAGGAGGAAAGATACAGGGGAAGGGAGGCAGTGGAGGAGAGAGGGAGGAGAAGGGAGGGAAGGAGGGAAGGGGTGGAAGAAGTAGGAGAAGGGAGGGGACATAAGACAATGTGTGATGGAGTATGAATAAGAGGGAGGATGGGGGGAGGAGGGGGAAGAAGATTGGAGAAGGGAGAAATAAGGGGAGGAGAAGGAAGATAAGGGAGGGGGTGGAGGAGGGAGAGTGGAAGAGGAGGAGGGAGGAGAGGGAGAGTGGATGTAGAGGATAAAAGTTTAGGTGAGAGGAGAATTATGGTGGAGGAGAGAGAGAGAGAGGAGAAGGGAGGGGGTGGAGGAAGAGGGGAAGGGAGGGGGAGAGGAGGAGAGAAAGAAGAATGAGGTGGAGGAAAAGGTGGAGGAGGATGAGGGGGGAGGAAAAGGTGGAGGACGAGAGGGGGGAGGAAGAGGAGGAGGAGGAGATATTTGTTGCACTATTTTAGTGTGCTAAGCTATAATAAATCCATGGAATTTGTATGGGATACAAACTAAGCTCTTATTTGTTTGTAGAATGTCATCATTACCTAATATTTTAAGGACCATTTTTTCTTGGTCTACTATTATAGTAATTGGGGTTTCCTTACTTGTCAACTCTGTTACTTTGGCTGCTACTATAATTGACTAAACCTACAATAATGTAATTTATTCTCTCTCTCTGGTATGTCCTTTTTTCCTATAGTGACTTGTCATGGTTCAGTTCAAGAAGCACTAAGAAGGTCATAACCCAACTTAGGAGGTAACGGTTCATACTTATCAACCCTTAAAGAGGTCACACCTAGCCTAATATTCCAACAGGAGGTCACGGATCAAATCTAGTAACAGCACATAGGTCATGACCCAACCCAAATATGGCATGCAGGTCATGGTTTATTCTAGGAAACCCTAACAGGTTAAGGCTCTATCCAAGACAATAACACGAGTCATGGCTCAACCCAATAGGAAATGCATAGGTCATGGCTAGGTTCTACAACTCCCTAAGAGGTAGATGAAGGGTCACAACCCACTTCAATTAGAAGAAACAACTAGGATAAGAAAGTGATAACTCTACCAGGCTAAGCGAGAGATGTTAATCCACTCAAATAGTGTTATGGTTTCTTCTAGCAGCCCCAAACAACTCACAACCTGCTTAAGCAAGTGTAGATAGGTCATGGTTTAGTCCAACCATCCCCAAGAAGGTCATGGTTCACTTCAAGCAGACTCAAACACTCAAACAATGCAACAAATATCTTAGTCCACTCAAACACATTTTTGTTTTCTTCTAAAATCCCCAAACAACTCACATCCTGCTCAAGTAAGTTTAGACAGGTAACAATTTAGTCTAGCCAGCCCTGAGAAGGTCATGGTTCACTTCAAGCAAACCCAAACACTCGAATAGTTTAGAAAATATCCTAGTCCACTCAAACATGGTTATTTTTTCTTTTAGCATCCCCAAACAACCCACATCCTACTCAAGCAAGTTTATACATGTCATGGTTTAGTCCAAGCTTCCCCAAGAAGCTCAAAGTTCACTTCATGTAGACCTAAACACTCAAACAGTGAAACAAATATATTAGTCCACTCAAACAAGTTTATGGTTTCTTCTAGAATCCCCAAACAACTTATAGCCTGCTCAAGTAAGTTCACAAAAGTCACAGTTTAGTCCTGCCATCCCCAAGAAGGTCACGGTTCATTTCAAGCATACCCAAACAATCAAGCAGTGCATTAGAGATCTTAGTCCACTAAAACATGGTTATTGTTTCTTCTAGAAGAACCAAACAACTCACATCCTTCTCAAGCAAGTGTAGACAGGTCACACTTTAGTCCAGATAGCCCCAAGAAGGACACAATTCACTTCAAGCAGACCCAAATACTCAAACACTGTAGCAGAGATCTTTGTCCACTCAAAAAAGTTTATGGATTTTTCTAGAAGCCCGAAACAACTCACAATATGTGAAAGCAAGTTCAAACAAGTCATAGTTTAGTCCATGCAGCCTCAAGAAGGTCATGGTTCAGTTCAAGAAGACCCAAACAATCAAACAGGGTTATGGTTTCTTCTAGCATCCCCAAACAACTCACATCCTAGTACTCAAGCAAGTTTGAGCAAGTCACAGTTTAGCATAGCCATCACTAATAAGGTCATAGTTCACTTCAAGTAGAACTAAACACTCAAACATCATAGCAGAGATATTAGTCCACTCAAATAGGTTTATGGTTTCTTCTCGAAATCCCAAACAACTCACAACCTACTCAAGCAAGTTCAGGCAAGTCATGCTTTAGTCCATCCATCCCCAAGAAGGTCACAGTTTAGTTCAGGAAGCACTAAGAAGGTCACAACCCAACTTAGGAGGTCACATTTCAAACTTATTAGCCCTCAAAGAGGGAACATCTATCCTAATAGTCCAATAGGACCTCACAGATTATCTCCAAGACAAAAACTTAGGGAATGGTCTATCCCAAATGGCAGCACACAGGTCACTACTTATTCTAAGAAGCCCTAACATGTCAAGGATCAATCAATAAGCATCACACAGAAGCATCCCAAAAGGAAGCACATAGGTCACAGCTAGATTCTACATCACCCTAGTAGGCATATTAAAGGTCACATCCCACTTCAAATAGTAGCAACAACCAAGACAAGAAAGCAGCATCCCTAGCAGGCTGAAGGAGAGGTGTCGTATCTCAAGAACAAAAACAAAATCCTATAAATCAAGGAAAACTCTATAACCCATAATTATTCCATGCCACGACCGTAATTTTTGTCATCGCCGTATAAGGAAGGTCCAACTATAATATTTTGTAACCACTAGGTAGCTAAAAAAATTGAAACCTCCATTCAAAACAACTTTTTAATACGTTAATATACAAATGCATTGCTAGAGATATGGACATAAAAAATACATCGTTGCACTCTCAATACTACAACTATCTTCTGTCTAAAAATGAGAATAAATACATTACAAATAGCATGGTTTATTCTGAAGTTGATTCCATGCAAATAGTATCCTAAATCACATGCCCTTTAAGCAAAAAGTTATGAAGACTACATAAAGTAAGTTTAAATGGTCTTAAGTCTATGTAAATAAAACAATGTGTTTGCAACTGACTCATACAATGTGATCATCTAGATTAATTGTTTTTCCAAAAAACTCTTAGGCCACAGAATGAAACCCATTTCTTCCTTTTAAACGTTCACATCCATCAATTGTATCTTCATAGGTAAGGGGGATGTTAGTTGTCACATGAATTCCATTCACATTGGCATCTTTAGGACCAAGTGGAACTCCATGGATCATAGCAAGTGATTGAATTTGTCCATTTTCAACATTATCACCATCATTTGGATCTAGTATGTTAACTTTATCACCTACCTAGAATACTTCAGGCTCTGCTAGAGTTAATGGGCACTGCCAAAAAAAAAACAAAAAAACATATATATAAGAAGAAGAAAAAATACAATTAAATTCCACAAACATGCATAATTATTGATATAACAAACTTCAATGCACTCACTGAGTCAATATTTGAAATACATCTAGCAGGAGTTGGCACTGGTCGAAAATGATGAGGTGCATCAATGTTGGGATATTTTTTTTTTTTGTGACTACAATTTTTCCTTTAATTATATTCTACATGTCATTACATCATGCACTAATCAAATATAGCATTATAGGGACACCATATTATAGTAGAAAAATAGTAACTATAACAATAAAACACTAAAAAGCATACCTAAACAATTTAATAATATTATGAAATCAAGTGAAGAAATGATTGTGTAGGAATGATAATTATCTTACCTCATCTAAATCACTATGACATTCCTTATTTTTCCATGAAGAAACAGTAGGTTAAATAGAGGAGGATATGGTTGACATTGTCTTTTCCAACCCATTTATGCATTCCATTACATGTTTATAATTATCACTATTGTATTGAACTATAGATGTGGTTTGGCTATTCGCAACTTCATTAGATAGAATTGATCTTCCTATTTCATTTTTTGATATATGCTCATGTTTAGAAATTTCTAAATCTTCCATTTGTATATGGTCAACCATTTCACTCACATCCAGTTCTGATCTATTAGCTCCATGAACCTACAAATCATTATGTACACATAACTAGTTAGATATATATACGAATAAAAATGCAATATAACACAATGTATTTACAAATATACTTACAAAAAATCCATATAATTACAAACATGTTTTGATTGGTTGCCCACCCATAACGACCCAAAATAAATCAATCATTTACATCATCTCTTGTTTTCTTCCCTTTTGTAGTCCTTTGAAAATAATCTTTAGCACACATAGTTTCCTTCAAATCTTCCCATTTTCTGGGATTCAAGAATTTGTCCCTATCTTTTCCATCCAAGATTAGTTTTCTTCCAGAGATGATCTTAGGGGAGAAATCAAAGGGGTCTCAAATAGATAAGGGAAATTTTTTTAATATGAAATGTGTTTTTTTTTAATTTAATACATTAGCTCTAAATTTGTTTGACCAATATTAATGGGAAATTGGATCAGCAAGGACACAAAGGCTCGTGAAAGAGGTAAACTTGAATTTCTCCCTATCAAATATGATTGAAATCAGGGAGTTCGCCCCGTATTTTTGGTAGGAAGGCCAAGAAATGTTGAAACCACCCAGTATTTTGAGTAATGAAGCCATGGAATGTTGAGTTCTCCCTAATTTTTCAATAATGGTGGGTGATACATCTTGTGTGTCTCTGATATATGGACCCTATCAGCTATTTCTCCCTTTATTTGAGGTTGGGAAGTCTCTCCAATATGGATCATTGGACCTTATCAGTTACCATACCCTTGATTTGAGGTTGGGAAGTCTCACCAAATCACCAATATGGACCTTCACAGTTATCAAACCCTTGATTTGATGCTAGGAAGTCTCACTAATATTAACCCTAGACTTGAACTTGTCCTTAAATTTTTATTTTACCTTCCTTCTTTGGCCAAATCGCCCATAGATTTTCATTAATGGAGGTTTATATGAATCTATAGTGGTTTCAACCCCCAATTTTTTTGTGTAAGGGTTCTTTATCTGATTAAAATGTGGATTCATGCAATAATTTTATTCCTATATAATGTGATAAGAGGCAATAGAAACCCACATGGAGAATCATCAGATCTTTCCTATTTGCATGAAGCTTGGTTTATAACGGTGGTTGTCTCTACATTTCTTCAAAGTACATTGCGGTTTGAAGTCTTCACAGAGATTGGTTTTCATAGAAATCGATAATGTGTAGTGAAAATTATCATTATGAGTCTATAATTCAAGAATCAAATTTAAATTTCTCTTCAATTCAAATTCATGTTAGCCAGTTTGTTGATCATTTTTCGATTCCAATTTCCAATCATGTTTTTTTATTGTCAAAAGTCTGAATTTGAAAGTATTGGTATAAATAGGGTTTATAAACTTATATCCTATGAAACTCAGCTATATAACTTCTATAAGAGTAAAAACAATGCTAAGTATTAAGGCCAAATGCTAACCCAACTAGGCATAAAATATTGTTATTGTTCAAACTTCAGTTTGGGCACTTGAGAGTTTTTGTGTCTTGCAAGTTTTTAATGTTTTAGTTATGTATTTAGGCCCAAAAAATCTTGAATTTGAAGTTGAATTTTTATTTGGGAATATGGTCCCTTTGTTGGATTTTATTGGGGCACAATGAATCTATATTTTGATATGGAGTACAAAATCCAAGATCTTTCTCTTGGGATAAGTTAAAATAAAGTGGATGTTAGGGATATCCACAAGAATATTCATTGTATGAAATCTTACATTGATGGCTTAGTTAATTCTATGTGCTATCTCATTTCCCATATCCCTAGGCTAGACATCCATTTGGACAATGTGTAACAATCCATACATCAAATATCCATTCAAGTTACTGGTTTAGATATTCGTCTATATGATGTAGAAGACAATACATGGGTCCAGAAGGCTCCGATGTATACCATTCAAGATACAATTAATTGGCATGATGATGATCTTGTGGAAAAACATTATTAATATTTTTATTTTTTGGGCTCAAAGGGAACTAAGGGATCCTTTGTTGGACAACATGCTACTAAAATTACCATTTCAGTCTTGGGTGAGCTAGAGAATATTGAAGGAAACTCCAGGTCATGAATAGTTTTAATAGATCCCTCTAATTTTAGTGGATTATGGTCATTTTCATCTACCAGTCTCAGGTCAGGTTGTTATACTTAGTTCTATAGTGGTAAGTGAATTTACTGAAACATCAAATAATTTTTTTTTTACTACTATAGTTGTGATATATAGACTTTGCAGAAACCTTCTAAGTTCTATTTTTGGACTTTTTTACTGTATCTATTTCCATTGTTGATTTTATTGAACTTTTATAAATATAAATTACTCATTTTTGTTAAAAAAATTATAATATGAATAAGACACTGAAAATTAGCTCTATTTATAGAAAAATAGAGGGGGTAAAGAATTTGCATCTTTAATATTTTATATGAAGTAGAAAATTTGTGTCACCTTGGAACAAGGTACTTGTGTTGTGTATTCCTTCAAAAATTCAATTTTAGTGTTGGACTTAGAAGCTAAAGTATGACTTTGAATCTAGGACTCCTCTAGTTGGTTATTATTCCAACTATCATGAAGAAACTCTCAATGACTTGGACATTGTTGACTTATATCATTGGTCTCCTTTTTTTTTGTCTCAATTGTTTTTCAAGTAACTATTATGTTGTTCTTATGTTCAAAACATGTTAAATACTTGTGTCAACCATTCCTTCAATTTCATGACTTTTCATGTTGTCCCTCCCTATTGCTAAGTTGTTAATTAATTTATGTCTAGTGTTTACTTGTGCCAATATAGAAGGTATTCATGACCTTGATTCTAGTGGGTATTATCTCATCAACCTCAAACCATTATTATGAGATTACTTTCTTCATTTTTAGGCTACACTATGCTCAATAGACGATATTTAATATTTGTTTGTTGACCCAGTGGTTTATCCCATGATCAATGCCAAGACATCTATTCATATAATTGAATTTTTGTTATACCTTGGGTTCCATTTTCATCATTGGTGTATTTTTCCTTGATTTTTTCAATAGATTTCATTATTGGTTGTTGTTGAGGTGGCATTTTCATGTATTATTTACATTTGGTGCAGGCAAAAGATGTACTTGGTGGTGTGTTCATTCAAAATCTTGTCTAAGATGCTTAGCTCAAATTATATTCCCAATCTTTGTTGGTGTTGGTTGATGATGGATGCTCTAATTACCTTCTTACAATGGATCTCATCCTATTGATGTAAACTCATTTCCTATGAGAGTGAGATTTAAATATCCTTACAATACCTTGGAATATGCAGTCAATACTCAGATTGTGTCTTGCATTTTTTTTAACATTTTAGTTATGTATTTAGGCCCGAAAAATCTTGTATTCTTGATTGATTAGTTAATATGTTAGTGACAAAGTAATTATATTATACCCTGGATGATATCTATATTTTTTTGTAATTTGTGTACATAATCTATACCCATGGTGAAATATCTATGCTAACCAATTGACAAAAATCAATGATAACGAATTGTTATACTAGTGTTGGGCCCTTAACCTTTCAATATGAACTCCATCCTAATGCAAAATGAACTTGATATTATTTTAACCTGATCCTAACCAAAGTTGGGGAAAGAACATGGAACTAAAAGGGAGAGGAATTTTTTTTTTGGATTATTTGAAATTTTTTGTATCCAGTTAAATATGTTTGATTTTAGTATTATATTATGTATAACTTCACACAAGCAATGTTGTTGTGAGTCTATTTTAGTTTTTTATTTTTCACTCCATCTCGGAGAAGAAAGGCTTGTTTGATATGTTCAAGCTTGTATTATCTTAATATTCTAAGAAATATCATTTCCTTTGTATGTGGCCATGCCATATATTGAAGTGTATTTTTCATTTAAGACAACTGAAAGCTATCCCTTTGTGATGGTTTTCTATTTGTATTGATGTATTAGTCTCATCCATCATGGAAAGGTTCTTAACAATCTCATTTAATACATTAGCAGTTAGTGCCATATCTAATTCAACTTGTTCTTCCATAATTGTAGGTGAGTGTGGTTGTTGTCTATAAAAATATCTACTTGTTGGTTCTTATTTTTTCTCCACTTTATTTTTTTTAACTTCCTCCACTTCCTTCTTAGATACTCCATGGATGGTTGTAACATATACACTTTATTACTCTTTCAGAAGCTGTTATGTTTGAGAATTTATGTAGTACTCCTAAATCTATAGTTAGGTCTTCTTCTGATGCATTGTCCTTTGTGTGAATGGTATTTGAAACTTATGTCTGTACATTGATATATGGATATGCCTATGTTTCTTCATGTTGTCCTTATAGAGCTGTAGATGAGGTTAAAGGTTGCTCATCTGTACCTATGGTTTTGGTCTTTCTAAAGTTTTCCCATTTTTCTTTTCATGTTCTACATACTTTTCCTGTGTTATCGTATCAATGAGAATAATTGGCCTCTTTTGTTGCATCATTAGTTGGAGCTCTACTAGATTTTTTATCATGTTCTTCCACTACTTCCAAGTGTTATCAACCCAAATGGTACTTCTCCATCCGAGTGCTGACATTCCTTATGTTGGTACAAAAAGGACATCTTAGGATTGAAGTTTGCCAAAACACTATAGATGGGCATGACATGAGATGCATTTACCCTTGAACCAACTTGCCATATTATTTTTCTAAGTGTTGAATGGCATACGTGACTATCCTCATTGAAAATCACGTACATGCATGACTATTCCCATTGACAACTCACGTACTGTGCACGACTATATCCATTGCAACCCACGTATTGTATGTGACTATCTCCATTGCAACCTGCATACATCAGCATATGCGGGTTTCCTTTAAGCAACTCGTGTGTCATACATGAGTTGCCTATATTAATAGTCATGTACATCTTGATTCAACATTTAATAAATATAAATCATGATTAATGGAGATTAGTTAGGTCCTAATAATTAACTATCCTAACTATTTCAACCTCATCAACCTTCGGAACCACTCTATTTCCCAAAGTATAAATAGAGGCCTTTGGGAGGGAATTAATCAATCAAGTTTGGATAGCAAAGTTATGTTGGTGGTATATCTTCAGAAGTATTGGAGCAACAGAACTCAGAGTCCTTTGGTTGTAGAGGAGTCCTTGTCTCAGAATCTGGGTTGTACCCTTATCTCATTCATTGATTGTTAATAAAGAGAATTCTTCTTCCAATATTGTGTCGAGTCTCTTTCATGTATTGTGGTTGATGAATATATTCGATTATGCACTAGATATATTGTTTATCTAACCTCTCATATATACATGTATAATATTGTACTTGGAGAATTTTCTCTTTGCAGGTGAAGGAGGTGCATCCATGGAAGCTTTGGAGAGAAGCGGAGTGGAAGAAGATCAATCTTGGATCAACCGTCGGCAATTGGGTGAGTTAAGAATTTCTTCCTATTTCCTTTCTGTATTCTATTAAAGCTAATTTTCCACAAGGTTAGTAGCAAGTTGGTAACCCCAGACCCTAGGTTACAAGGGTGTTTAATCCTGAACAACAGAACTGGCGACTCCACTAGGGAACCCAACCTACTGTGAATTAGTCCTGTAGATCCTTGCCTAGTCTTTGCTTTGATTCAGTGTGTGGTATTTTGTCTTGATTTGGACTTGTAGTGGTGTTTTGAAGACCTTTATAATTTTTCTTTTTTTGAAAACTTTTACTCATGTATGCAGGTTGATGTGCTAAATAGTCGAGTACAAAGGTCTATGTATGTGGGTTGTTGTTTTGAACAGTCGCTTACAGTATGCGGGTTGTTGCACTAGACAATTGCATACATACCTTAGCAACAAAATTTTGGGTAGGATTGCTTGTCCCTGTCCTTCTTTGGATTTTGTATTTCTTCGTGGTCTTTAGTACTGGCATTTCACTATAGGTTTGATAGCCCTGTTAACCATAATCCATTCTTTTTGGTAAGCCCTTGAGTTTTTATTAGTTGGACTATCTTTCTTTTAACAATTTGAAGTGTATTTTCCTGTTGGGTATAGGTCCAAGTGTCATGTTTCTGAATTAGTGATCAGGGTTCTAGATACCGTATATCCCATGCTATTTCCAAGTAGTGTTGGTTTGTCACTTGCCTTTGATTGATTTTAGTGATTTTTATTCATTATGTCTTCCCAATCTAGGTGTTTTCCAAGTCTTCCTTAGGTGGTTGATCTTTGGTTCTTATAAGTCCACTATACTTCATTTTGCTTACTTTATAAAGTTAGATTATTCAAGCATACTCAAGAATTTTTGCATTTAGGTGCATAGTAATATTTGAGGAATTTGAAAAGTGAAAAGAAAAGCATTGGAAGCATTTGCATTTGAATTGCATATGGTAGTTTTACTTTCAGTTTTTAAATAAAATCTCAAAAATTGCAAAAATAAGTCTTAGTTTTCTCTTTCCTAGTTGCATTTTCATTAGTTCATATTTACAAAGAAAAAAAACTTGTTTTAAGTAGTGATAATTTGCTTTGGAATTGATTTATACACCTATTTTTTACTTTTCTCATCGAGTCAATAATATCATAGTCATTCACTCCACTTGCCCTCTGATTAAGAACAAACCTTAAAATGAACGCTATAATTTAAAGTTTGTTAGTAATTTTTGTTTTATAGGGTCATACATATACTAGCTTAGGCTGGACTTGTGAGATAGGAAGTGTAAACTCCCCATAAGTACCTAAATTCAGATGTAGTGGGCCAATCGATAGGTAAATCCTTCTCTCTATTGATATTATCTGGGAATCTCCTCTCAAACGGGAGTTAAACATGAGGCCGCGTGGAGGAATTGGACTAAGGAGATAACCCTCCGATTCCTTGTCAAAATGTATACCAAGGTTTTTATGCATCTAGGGATTCTGTCCTAGACAGAGTTTCGGGATTTGCTACCCTACCCATGTGTACGAATCAGGATTGTGACTGTCCCCCCAGAATGCTGATATAGTTAAGGTAGCCTTTAGTCTCTTGGACATCTAGGGTTTATACACAGGTAAACAGAAGGCTATTTCTGGTTCACCTTGGACGAGCTTGGAAGGTAACCCTTGTTGAAAGTGTAGGATGGTGGTGGGTGATTCCTCCACTTGTGCCTAAGAACCTCTTCAAGGACGCCAAGAAACTATCTCTCAACTTTCTTCGGGAAAGCATATATTACACCCTTGTGATTGTTGAGACTTTACGAAATTTTTTGTAGTGATTGCTTTGTGGTTTGTCTATTTTTTTAGCTGACCTTAGGGTGTGAAAAGTCAAATTTACAATCGTGGAGGACCAATCTATCAGAAGGTCATGAATGTTGAAAAACATTCCTCCGCTTATCACATTGGAACCTCCACCTCCCCCTCAAAGGCGGAGATTGGACATAGATGGTTCTTTCAAACCGATAGGAGTTAGTGAAGTTTTGGGTGAAGTAGAACTTAGGGAAAACTATTTTAATTTAAACACAGTTGAGATAGAAGAATTGCAGGCTAACAAGTTTGCAAGAAATTTTAATTCACCTCTAATTGACTTAAACGATCCAGTGATTGTTCAGGTTCATCCTTTCGACCCACCCATGATTGGTGTCCTTGTGGGAAAAATAATGTCTACTATAGGAGAAATTTATTTTACTTCCACCTTAGCTGCTCCAGTAGAAGGGGTGCTACCTCCCCTGGTAGGTTCCCCTAGAATAAGTATACCTACTACACCGTTAACTCTAGCTAGTTGAATGGTTAAACCACCAGCTCCCACAAGTCTAGTAGGTGCTTCTGGTGGTATGGTCACTAGGATTCCTAGTGTACCTATAGTTCCTACTTCCTTCGCACACACTGCCCAGAGTTGTCCTATAGGATCCTCGAATTTTGTCTAAGGATTTCCTTGGAATGGGGGGAACATTCCCCTATCCACTCCATACGTAGGCCCAACGCCCTCATATGTAGGGGTGTAGTTTGGAAACACTAATCCTTATGGTCAAGGTTTTCAAACTCTGGTTTCATCTCTATTCACAAGCTCTCCCTTTTCACTTTTTAGTGGAGGGATACCTGATTCTGTATTTCAAACCCCATCTTCGACGTGGGCAGCCAGAACCTCTTATACTACACTTCACATAAACAATCCATTGGCTTATGGATGGAATCCTTTCCAAACCAACCCATCCACTTCACAACTGGTAGCAGGGGGCAACCCCACTTTCACATATGGGAATATGGGGGCAAGTCCCTCTAATCCCCAAATTGGTACTTTTAGTGCTCCGGTTAGACCCAATATTCCTTTCCTGGCAGTGTTAAACTTGCTAGATTTGTCGAAACTAATGAATGACCCAGTGAGACATGACCCCTCCTAGCCACCCGTCCCTACCAAGCTGCCCTTGGATATCCCAAAATTCAAAGGCAAAGTTGGTGATGATCCTAGAGCTCATGCCACCACTTTCCATTTATGGTGCTCTTCCAACTCACTGAACGAGGATTCAATTCATTTGAGGCTGTTCCAAAGAACTTTGACCAGTACTGCAGCAAAATGGTACATTGAATTGCCTTCTACTACGTTTAGCAGTTTTTGGGACTTGGCTAATGCATTCCTTAGTCACTTCCAGCTTCCTGTCCATTATGATTTCGGGACAGACTTGTTATCTACCTTCTAGAAGGAAAAGGCCACTCATATTTTGGATCACATCCAAGAGTGGATAAGATGGAAGAACCTTATCAAAGCCACTATTCCACCTGAGTTCTTATTATAATGGTTCCTTAAATCCCTATTGCCTTATATATATAAGGATGTATCTACTTCATGAGTGACGAATGAGGAAGATTCTATCCTTAGGGCCCAGCAACTAGATTTGATATATTCTCAGTTTGAGATCTTATATGAGATTATCCCTGAGGCACCGAGGCCAATGCACAATGCAAAGAAACCTAAGCCTGGACCCCATTCCGATGGTGTGGTTGGTTCCATGATTTCTCCCACTGTAGAATATTTGGCCAAATAGCTTCATCATCTATCCATCAAACATTCTATGGTGGAGGCAAGAAAGGCTGACCCCTCACCCCAAAATGCAAATGTTTTTGCACAAAGCACCATAAATGGAAAAATAGATGTGGGGGACGCACTCTTAGTAGCCTTAGGCAGTATGGAATCATTGAGTCTCATGACGAAATTTAATTTGTCTGATGTCAAAATTTGCCTACCATATCATGTAACCTTATCGATAGATGTCATCCATGGTGGAAAGAACATTGGAAGGGCAGTTGTTAACAAGGGTGCTTCTACATGTGTTATGTCCTTGTCTTGTTGGAAAGCTCTTGGATCTCCAGAGCTGGTCCCATAAAACACCCTACTTACTGCTTTCGATGGAAGTTCATTCCATCCATATGTTATCCTACCATATTTATAAATTAGGTTGGAAGGGAAAGCAATGTCTGTTGAGGTAGAGGTGATTGATGCACCTTTGGATTATAAATTTCTCTTGGGGAGAAGTTGGACTTATGCCATGTCTGCTATTGCATTGGCCATATTTCGGGTGTTAGTGTTTCCACACAAAGGGAAGTTGGTTACTGTTGACCAACTTAGTTTTACTCGAAAAGGATGAATGGAATCTAATGAGTCCACCATACCATTGGTTGATAAAGTTATACCTACTTCAAAGAGCTTAGGAGATAGAATGTATGCATCATTAATGGGCACATTTGATTTTCTAGCTCCGATTAATTATATAGGTTCTACTAGTGTTGGGAAGTCCATAGCTATAGTTGTTGATAGGACTGATCCTTGGGTTCTTCCTTCCCACCATGAACCTAAAGTTCCCTTATCGGTAGCGAAAGTGGCTTATTAAGCTATCATCCATACCTCTGTTGATCCTATTCCGGTCCCTTTTACTTTCTCGAAGGAACTGGATGAAGCCTATTTTCCTGCTTGGGCAGAGAACTCTTTTCATTCTAGAGATTGCTTAGATATGGTTTTACCTTTGGATGAAGCCACTCTGGAAGCTATGTGTGGACGAGATAAGATCTATGAATATCTTCACCATCGATCCTATTCTTCTAGAGTTAAGCAGGATAGAGAACTGGGAGTTCCATATGAGACTGGTAGGTGATGTTGATACACCTATTAATCCTTTACCAAGGGAAGGAATGTTTTCTGAGGGGAACATGCAAAACATTTATGCTACTATCCCTATCAACATCTCTATAAATCCTAACGTTGTGGAAAATGTACATATCGACGCAAACTGCTCTCCAGACGAGATTGAGGTCTATACAGCCTTTGTTAAGGAATTCCATGACATTTTTTCCTGGTCATATGAGGAGATGCCAGGCATTGATCCATCAATAGTCGAGCACAAAAAATGAACATACCCTAACACTAAACCCATTCAGCAAAAGTTGAGACCTGTCGACCCATGTAAAGCAATGGTAGTAAAGGCTGAAGTGGAGAAACTACTGAAAGCCGGTTTTATTTATCCCATAGCTTTGAAAGAATGGGTATCCAACCCTATTTCTATTGATAAAAAGCAAGGGACTATACGCGTTTTTATTGACTTTCGAGATATAAACAAAGCCTGTCCTAAGGACAACTATCCCACACCATTTATAAATCAAATTATTGATGCTTGTGCGGGAAGTGAAGTCTTTTCATTTATGGATGGTTTCTCCAGATATAATCAAATCCAAATTAAACTAGAAGACCAACATAAAATAGCTTTTATTTGTCCTTGGGGTACCTTCGCATACAAGAAAATGCCCTTTGGATTGAAAAATGCTGGGGCAACCTTTCAGCAGGCAATGAATTTTTCCTTTCACAATATTAAAGCCATTGTCGAACCCTACCTTGATGATCTACTAGCACATTCTCGTAAGAGGATCGATCACCCAGATCACTTGCATTTGATTTTTGAATGATGCATATACTATAAAATTCGCTTGAATCCCCACAAGTGTGTTTTCTGTGTTGAGTCAGGGAGACTGATCGGATTAATCTTTTCTAACAATGGCATTCAGATGTATCCTTTGAAAGTTGAGGCCATAGTAAATCTTCCTCCTCCTCGTTCTATTAGGCAGCTTCAAATCCTATAGGGGAATTCCAATTTCCTTCCATGTTTTATTGTAAAGTATGCCAAGATTACTAAAGGTTTCATGCACCTTTTAAAACGGGACACCCCATTTGTATGGGATGAAATTGCACAACTCGCATTTGAGGCATTAAAAAAAGATTTGTTGTCGGCACCATTATTGCATCCACTAGATTACTCTAGGGATTTTATATTGTGTCTGGATGCATCTGAGTCAACCATAGGGGTAGTACTAGTCTAGGAGGATGATAAGCTCCAAGAGCATGTCATCTACTATCTCAGTCGTGCTTTAGCTAGACCTGAACTTAGGTATTCCCATGTCGAGAAGTTGGCCTTAGCAGCTGTGTATGCTGTTCATAGGTTGTGTCACTACATCATACTAAGGACCATGATGGTAGTGGCAAATGTTAATCCTTTTCAATATCTTTTGTATCAATGGATAGTTGGAGGAAAATTCAACAAATGGATAGTCATTCTCTAAGAGTTTGACTTATATTTTCAATCTTCCAAATCCAAAAAATCCTTAGTCTTTGTTGAACTCATTGCAGAATTTCCAATAGAGGAAGATGTAGCCATTAAGGAAGAATCATTCCTAGATGAGCACATCTTTTTTATTTCAACCTCTAACCCCTAGTATGGATATATACTTATCTATCTCCATAATTTGAAGTACCCCGCATCCTTCTCGCCGGAAGAATGATGTAAACTATGCCTACATCCTAAGAATTACCTCATTATAGGAGATACTTTATATCGTAGGGAGCTAGATTCTATTTTGTGTCGATGTATTACCCACGAAGAAGTAGAGATTGTCCTAAATGATGCCCATGGTGGAGCATGTGGGGGTCATTTATCTGGGTTAGCAACATCCCAAAAGATATTATGTGCCAGCTATTTCTAGCCCATGATCTTTAAAGATTGTGTGGAAGCCATGAAGCGTTGTCATCCCTGTCAACTTTACACCAGAAAGATGCGGTCGCATCCCACTCCATTATTTCCTGTCATCTTAGTAGACCCCTTCATGAAGTGGGGGATAGATTACGTGATGTATAACCCAGTATCGGCTGGGGGGCACAACATATTATTGTCGATGTAGATTATTTCACAAAATGGGAAGAGGAAATGCCCACCTTTAAAGCTGATGGGAAAACTACAGATTTTTTCATTTTCAAGCAAATTATCACACAATTTGATAGCCCTAAAGTTATTGTCATTGACCATGGTAGTCATTTCCAAAATAACATGATGACTGAATTGACCACTATGCTAGTATTTAGACAAGAAAATTCATCTTCATTCTATCCTCAAGCAAACGATCAAGTCGAGGTTGTTAATAAAACTTTGAAGACTATTCTCAAATGTACTATTAATACAGCCCATTCCAACTAGAACATCATGTTGTATCCTACACTTTGGGCATATTGGACCAATGTGAAAACTGCTACAGGGTTTTCTCCCTTCCAACTCGTTCATTGAGTGGAAGCCATTACCTCAGTTGAATGTGAAATCTCATCCTTAAAAATTGATATTCATGTGTTACCTGATACGACTGAGCTGGAAGAACATATATGACATTTAGAACATCTAGATGAGTAGCATAGCGATGCGCTGATAGCAAATGAAGCTCATAAAAATAGGGTAAAAATCCAATACGATAAGTCGGTCAAGCCTCAGATTTTCTCTCAAGGGGAGCTTGTTTTGCTTTGGGATCAAGACAAAGAACCCCTGAGGGCAGGAATGTTTAGGTCTATGTGGTTGGGACCTTATGTCATGTCAAATGTTTTAAAGAAGGGTGCATATGAATTGATTGATTTCAAAGGGAATAAGCTACCTGAGCCTAGAAATGGGCTCTACCTAAAAAAGTACTATGCTTAGGCTTAGCACTTTTTCCTGTATTTTATTGTATGTATTTTTATGTACAATAGTTTGTCGGTTTGTGTTTTTTATACCATCTGTTAGTTGTTACAGATGTATTTCGAGTGGTTCATAGGTTTCACTGATGGTTCCAGTCGCCACACTTGTAATTTAGCTTCATATGCATGGGTTATTTATTTGCCCTCGGAACAGTTAGTTGCCTCAGGAGGCACTTTCTTAGTTCCTGCTACCAATAATGTCATTGAATACAGGGATGTCATTGAGCTTTTATGGGATGCTTTGTCACATGGTATCACTCAGCTGGAAGTCTGATTGGACTCTCAACTGGTGGTTTCCTAGCTCAATCGAGCTTATCAGGTGTGGAACCCTATTCTATTACGTCAATTTATGCAAGTTAGGTTATTGGAAATAAATTTTGAGTTTATTATATTCAATCATATTCCAAGAAATCAAAATTCATTAACTAATGCATATGCTAATTATATCTTGGATTGGCACTTAACACATTTTGCATAAAAAAATATATAGCAGACACATAAAAAACATTTGTAAATAAACCGATAATATATATATATATATATATATATATATATGAATATCTATCCATATAGATAGGTAGATTTTCTAATCCTAAGATCCAGTCATAACTGTATAATATACAAAAAATATACAAAACATGGATCAACATCCATAAAATGCTCCCAAGTATAAGCTTGACCACCCTGGTCACCCCGATCATCCTGATCACCCTACACTCAGGCTTCTTCAAGCTCCTCGGCTTCAGAAACCTCAACATCATCTATATACACAAGTACTGCTCTCACTACTCGCTTCATAAGGCGTATCTAGATAGGTGGTATACCAACCACTAGCTCTTGCATGATGGCAAGGATATGATCAATGCATAAGGAAGGTACTCTCTGGGTAAGCCTCACCAGCTTTCCCTCAAGAACCCTAATCAAACCCCAATCCTCTCCCAACACAGGATGCACATACATGCGTGGATGCCCAGCAAGGAGAACTGGTCCAATATTTACATTTTGACATTTTAAAAGGATTAGAAATATTATACATATGTATATATCTTTATAATTAAAATTCATAAAATTTTTAAAAAATATTGAAAATAAAAATACCTGACTCTCCCCATGCTCCTCCAAGAGGGAGGACAAGGTCAGTATCACCTTGGAAATCTAACCTAGCATATGGAAACTGCTCCAAGGATGGAAATTGTCGCTCCCACCAAAAGTAGAAGTCATCGTCATAGACACTCTGGACCGATCCACCACCTCCCTGGCAGAGGAAGATCTCTCCCCACCTACTCAGCCTAGGATGACAAGGAGAATGAACTGGAAATGGTACTACATGACTCAAACCCAACACTCTCTCAAAGAAAAAGGCTACTAACATGCTAGAATAACCAAAATTATTTCACCTACCTCTTTTGTAGTGAGAGAGTTGTTTCCTCATTATCGGGATCACTCCCAAACACCAGTCATATAGGGATCCCTCCATACAGTCCACTGCTAGTCTCATTTGGTTCCAAGTTGCAAGGTGAAGTGATGATGACCCTGCAACCCTCACTATAGTGCTCAACAATACCTGTAAGGAAAATTTGCGAATGTGAACAATAGGGATGCAACTACCCCTCTTTTGAGTTCCTGGCTCGTAGTATATGTCTATATATTTCTGTACACTTAAGAGGTTGCCGCCTCTACTGGTACCTTCTAAGTTCACTAAAGCTCCCCATCGTGATAAACTAGAAATGAAATAGAAATTTTCTAATGTAACCTCCAGAAACTCACCTTGAAGGTCAAACATGCCAAGATCATGATCCCAATAGTTTATCAAAAACTCTAAGAGGTGGACATTTGACTGCATAGGTGAGGCATAGAAAAATTTCAATAACCCACTCTGACATAAAACATTCACCGTGGGGGCATCTTGTAGAGCTTCTTGGTCCATGTCTTCATGTTCCCTCTCCGTCCACTCAAGAACCATCTTTCAATCTAATAATTAATCATTTTCAAACCATTAGATTCATATAAAAATTTTAACTTTTAACCCTATATATTCTTTTTTCACCTCGCGCAGTGTACGTGACTGTCCTTTGGGAAAGTCGCATACTGTACGCGACTTTCCTTTGGGAAATCCGCGTACAAAACGCGTGTACGTGACTATTGACATACCATACCTACATACACAACATTCATGCTTTGAGAGCACTTGAAAACATAAATTTTGGGCCCAAAATTATAAATTGCTTGGATCAAATGAAAGAGAATGGAGTGTAGTTTTACCTGGCACTTGTGGTTTCGAGAATTGTCCGCCGAATCGTCCACACCGAGTAATCAAAGGTAGAGGTAAAACTTGTCTTTTTTTATTAAAAATCAAATGGTGAGTTTTTTATTCATATTTTGAACTATTTATAGAAAAATTATTTTCAAAGTGGTTTTTTTCCCTATAGTTCATAATTTTAAACTAATACCATATTTTTTCTTCCATGTGATAGGTTTATGGTCATCTTAAGTTGTTTTTTCGCTCATATAGGATGGTTTTTTGTTCATTTTAAATATATTTCTCATTTATACCTAATCCATCTTAATCATAGCATTAACACTTTTACCACAGACTATGGTATCTTTAACCACTAGTTCCTTGTTTATACCATTGTTCTTCGATGGATAGGACTTTTCTCCCATGAGTATCCTCATTTAGAACCTACTTATTGTATTTCGATACTCATGCTGCAACTGTCATAGGTTCATAGGAGTCTTCTTAGCTATTTTTCACGCCAAATTGAGCCTCATTTTGGTCTCTTTTTACAAGCTATCCCTTTATAGAACTCCCTACCCTTATGGAGTTTCTTTAGGCCCAGGTATAACTCCTCAAAACAAACTTGACTACCGAGTAAACTTGTCTGTTCAAGCTCGTTAATAATATGTGAATGGGCATCCACATTGGTGGTAGGTTATCTCTTTCTTGGACCATGTGGAATAATACCAGAAAGGATCACTCTCTTTTCTATGGAATTGAGAAGAATATTTTTAGGTACATGTTTATCACTTTTCCGGATCTGAGGGACTAAATTTACGGAAAAGGAACACCCAGTATGAGATTAGTT
This sequence comes from Pseudotsuga menziesii, assembly GCA_001517045.1. Lineage (NCBI taxonomy): Eukaryota > Viridiplantae > Streptophyta > Pinopsida > Pinales > Pinaceae > Pseudotsuga > Pseudotsuga menziesii. Next base: position 1,601,066 of record LPNX011056180.1, on the reverse strand, counting down.
TTCTATTTTTCATGCTCTGGACCTAAACATGAAAAATATTCTGAGTGTACTTTATGTCTTTGTCATGCTCATTAAACACCAAGAACAAAGCATCAAGTTTATTGTTGTAAGCCCCATTTCTCATACTCAAATGGATCTTTTCGAGTGATCTTGCTTTCCTTGACACTCGTAAAATTCAAGCTATATGTTGCTCTCAAAGGAGTATTGGGTAGGTGGTAATTTAACCTTTTTCGGACCTCCCTGACTAAGTACAAAAAAGGTTCACCTTTTCTTCTACGGAAGTTAAGAGAGTTCTTATGTGCTATGTTTCATACTTTTTAGGCCTCAGGAGACTAAAATGGATGAAAAAGGACCCCCTTGGAGTCTTCTTCAGAGTTTTTAGACTCTAAACATGAAAACACCAAGTGAGAATGTACTAGTTCAAGCTCATAAAATCCACGAATCAGTGACACTATCAAGCATTATTCCCTCTTCTCTTCAACCTTGTCAAAAAATGAAGAGAGACTTGAGTTGACTTTCCTAGACTCATTAAAATTTAATAACGAAGATAAGGAAGAAGTTTTCTTTTGGTTCTCAGTCAGTGGTAGCATGTATTCCTTGAACATAGCACTCTTTGTCTTTTTTGATACTCACGTCTCAGTGTTCACTTTTAGTTCAGCTATTACTTCAAGTTTTTTACTCCTCCTCTTGTCAGTTTCACCTGGGGAATCTGATCATGTTTCCTACATGACAGATAAACCTATTTGTACTATCTACAAAGTTAAAAGCTACATTGGGTCATCTCTGTGTCATGCTCACTATTCAAAGAGTTAACCCTATATCTTATCTATATCCTGATTCCATCATTGTCTTATCTGTTATTACTTATGTCTCCTTTCCTTTACCCAGTTCCTAGTCACTCTTATGATCCATTGGAGGATTTATTGCCTTCCTCATCACAGTATGGTTTCGCATCAGCACTTCTTAATGATGAAGACCTATATTTTTTATGATCGTACCTTAGGATTCACTTTCATTTTTGTGAATTCCTCTGCTTTAGTTGTCGATTATCAGATATTGGTTGACAATCTATTGAATCCTATCCATGTTTGACTTCAATAACATCTATTCACATGGTTTGGATTGTACTGGTTCTTTGGAATTTTTTATGAAGACCTTAGTTTCATATCTATGGAGTAAGTTGTGTAAGATTATGTTGTGGTCACTTACATAGCTTCTAGATCTTTGAAGACTCATCATTATTGTATATTGTGGCTTTGATCCACCTTTGTAATATACGTGGTCTTCTACCCATACTATATGATGTATTCAAATATTGTAAAGGATATAGTGCTCCAATATATTGAACATAGCATCCTCAGATATGAATTTGTATATGACATTATTATGTATTTGTTTCGGGTACTACCTCTACTCCATTGGACTTCTGAGTTCTCCAAGATAATGATTATAATGTATTTTGGCCATCATTTCCCTCTGACCTCACACATTAGGGGGCATCTTTTATCAACCCAGATGGCACTTCTCCATCCAAGTGCCTAAATTCCTTATGTTGGTACACAAAAGGACATCTTAGGATTGAAGTTTGCCAAAACACTATAGATGGGAATGACATGAGATGCATTTACCCTTGAACCAATTTTCCATATTAGTTTTCTAAGTGTTGAATGGCATATGTGACTATCCTCATTGCAACTCGCATACATACGCAACTATTCCCATTGACAACTCACGTACTGTACACAACTATCTCCATTGCAACCCGTGTACATCAGCATACGCGAGTTTCCTTTAAGAAACTTGTGTGTCATACATGAGTTTCCTATATTCATTAGAGAGAATTTGAGGTAAAAAATGGGCCTCAAAATGACCAAAATGTACTATAAAAATCAACCAATTACATTCTAGTAGATGACATCATCCCCCATGGTTGAGGTGGCATTGCATGAGTTAAGAATGCTTATTTGTCACATTTTCTATGGTGGATGAAAACCCATAGTTAACCAAGGTAGTGGTACAACTACTTTTAAGTCATAAAGTGAAGTACTCACAATAAAAATCATTTCACACTTTCTCATAAAATAATATTATTGGTATTTTCAAGTAAAGTACTCACAATTCACTTTCTCATAAAATAATATTATTGTCATTTTCAAGTAAAGTACTTATAATTCATAAAAATGTCTTTTCACATTTTTTTATAAAATAATATATTGTCATTTTCATGTTTTTTTAATTTTAAATTATATATTCACTCAATTGTATTTAATATCATAATGTCAAACTAATATATATATATTAAATCTTGTACATTTAAAATAAATTAAATTCATGAATGATATTTTATGAAAAAAATATGTTAGTTATGCATATAAATTAAATTCATTTTTGTTTAATTTTATTTACAAGTTCAAGACAAATAAATGCTAAAGGACAATAAATTTTTAGGAATTTACAATGAATCTTAATCACATCATTGTAGAGTTATTTTATTAATTTTATTTATAGTCAATTTAGAAAAGTAACTCAACCATGGTTATTTATATTGTGCATAAAAAGTAGTGTAGGAGGTGAGTTGTCATATATACCTACCCCATAAAACCCCTAACTCATAATATTTTAATATATATTATATTTTTGTAGTACATCTCTTAGGAGGCCCATTTTTTACCTCAAATTCTCTCTAATTTGAATAGTCACGTACATCTTGATTCGAAATTAAAAAATATAAATCATGATTAATTGAGATTAGTTGGGTCCTAATAATTAACTATCCTGACTGTTTCAACCTCCTCAACCTTCGAAACCAATCTATTTCCCAAAGTATAAGTAGAGGCCTTGGGGAGGGCATTAATCAATCAAGTTTGGAGAGCAAAGTTATGCTGGTGGTATATCTTCAGAAGTCTTGGAGCAGCAGAACTCAGAGTCCTTTGGTTGCAGAGGATTCATTGTCTCAGAATATGGGTTGTACCCTTATCTCATTCACTGATTGTTAATAAAGAGAATTCTTCTTCCAATATTGTGTTGAGTCTCTTTCATGTATTATGGTTGATGAAAATATTCGATTATGCATTAGATATATTGTTTATCTAACCTCTCATATATACATGTATAAGATTGTACTTGGATAATTTTCTCTTTGCAGGTGAACGAGGTGCATCCCTGGAAGCTTTGGAGAGAAGCAGAGTGGAAGAAGATCAAGCTTGGATCAACCATCAGTAATTGGGTGAGTCAAGAATTTCTTCCTATTTCCTTTATGTACTCTATTAAAGCTAATTGTTTGCAAGGTTAGTAGTAATTTGGTAACCCCAAACCCTAGGTTACAAGGGTGTTTAATCCTGAACAACACCAAGTCTATTTTTTTGCATCACATATTATTGGGATGGTTTCAACAATTTTGGTTGTTGCAATGCTATCTAAATTACTGTATCATTCCTTATGTTGTTGTTCTAAACCTTAACACAAGATTGTTTGATGTTGGTAAATATATTCAATATGTATGGTTTTCATCTCTTTTACAATTTCAAAACCATTACTTTCAAGTTCCACATCCTTTGCATTGTCTATTACTTTAATCAGTAGTTGGAATATCTATATTTGTTATTGCAACTCTGTCAGGTGTTATGTTCCATTCTTCATGTGGCTCTTCTAATATCATTGTTTATTTTTTTTACCACTACATCATCCTCTATGTAGAAGGTCTCAACAAGTTATGGTGTTGTATATATGGAATGAATTGTGTTTTCTTCATAACAATTTTCTTTCAAAAATAGAGATGAAACACCTTTGTGTTTCTCAGCATCTGTGCTTTCATCCTCTCTTTCCTTTTTAACATCCTTGCATTCAAATTCCATAATTTCTTCCACTTCTACTACTATGTTAGTAGCTATAACATATTTCTTGATTATTGCATTTATGGATGAATTTATGCAAGTTTATACTTGATGGAATTATATATGTGTTTTTATATGTGTTCCATTTATAGTGTCAAGTCTCTCAATAATTTATGTTACTCCATCAGTATCTAGAGTTGGATTTGTTTCTTTAGGTTGCTCCTGTATAGCTGGAGGAGAGTGTGATTGTTCCTTGTTGAAACATATACATGCTGGTTGTGTATTTTCCACATTGTTACTTTCAAGTTATGTGGCTTCAACCTTTTCTACTCCACTCATAGCTATAGAAAATTCTAGTTACGTTTCAGTCAATATTGTATGTGATTGGTAATGTAGTTCTTCTGAAGTTATCACTGGGTCCACTTCCCAATCATTTTCCTTCTTGTGAATAGTCTCGGGATTTTTATTTTTTTCATTGATATATGAACATGTCTATGAATATTCATGTTCTTCTTCTAAATCAAGAGACAAGGTTGATTGTAGCTCAACATTTGTGCTTTCTTCCCTTCCTGCATCTTTGTCCATACTCCTTTCATGTTCCAAACCCTTAACCTCTCTTGTTGTAATAGAGAGTAGAGCATATTCCTCAGTCCTCACATTAGCATTTGGAGCTCTACAGGATTCTTTGTTAAGTTTGTTGAGAGTCCATGATAAGATTCATGGAATCTGGTGGAGAGTCTGTGGTGAGTGAGGAGTTGTTGTCAACATTGATTAGTTTCGGATCGATAAATTAATTAAGTAATCTATTAGTTTTACATAGTTAATTAGTATTTTTTTGTTTATTGGTTAATAAATTAGGTTTAGTATTAATATAGTGAGTTAATTAGATCTTAATCATTTTTTAAATTTAATTTAATTTCCAATTTCCAATTTTAATTATAATTATAATTATAATTTAATTTAATTCTTATTAGGTTTAGTTAGGTTCGGTAACCAATACCTACTGAGGGTTAGGCTATCAACCCTTATCAAGAAGCTCGGGTTCTTAACTATCTCAATTGCCTCTCTGATTCTTCTTCTCGACCAATTATCAATCTGAACTAGCACCTTCATATCTTCTATTTTTATTGGGTGCTTTTTGTTATGAGAGTGCTCTGCTAATGTTTATCTATAAGTTCTATTCAAGTGGATGTCAGCACAGTTTTATTTAACCCTAATTCAAATAGACCATCATGTTTCACCAATGTAGGTTTCCCCGCATTCAAAAGAAATCAAGTAAACCCCATTTTTTAGATTGGGGTCTATCAGATCTTTTACTGAACTAAGGATAATTTTTTATGTTATTAGGTGGTGAGAACATGGAACCACTGTTTTTATTTTTCAAGTGTTTAGCTAGTTTATCTGTTACCCCTTGGATGTAAGAGAGAAACTCCTTGTGATCACTCACCTTCTTTTCTTTGAGGAAATCCTTCGGTATGTTCTCATGGGCCTTTGTTATCATGAGTAATTTGTGTTATATTTTTATAGTTTAATCAATATGATATAGGATATTATCTGAGAGAACAACATGCACAACAATAATCACAAGAGATAAGAGAGACAAATATTTTCCTTGGGGAAACCATAAAGGAGAAAACCTTGCAACTTCCTCAGAGATAGAATGAGCACCATAGAGAGTCACACACTATTTATACCTTTTTTCCACTTTACATTTCCCCTACAGGTCTGACTTCTCTAGGAGAGTCTAATAACCCTAATATAACTTAACCGAGGGGTCTAATTCCCTTACATACAATGGAGGGCTAACCTCAATGAATTTACATGAATTAATTACATTAATGAATCTATCGATCGGAGGAAAAAACATCTCCATCAGGGTACAATGAAATACAATATGAAATATACAAGTAAATATATTCAAAAGTTACAATTACAATTACATTAACACTCATCATCAAATTTGGATCATCATTGTCACTGTTGTTTCTATTCTCATCATATCAAACAAATGGTGCTATCTCTCAAATCTACTCATTATAGGAATTTCTACATAGACAACCATTTTTCATGTTGGATGTAGGCCTATCCCCCATGTAGGTATTCATCATCTCTGTGAGCAAGCCATCAAGTAGGTACATCTCAAGGCTTATTATATGCCTCTTGCAAAAGTTGTAGGATCCTACTGTTACCTCAGCATTAAGTCATCTCATCGTCACACGGAACACAACCCAGATACACATAACATAGCACTTACATCCACCGGCATGGGAGGACAAACCTACCACCATCCAGGAAAGGCTCAGAAATTACATTAATGACCATGGGAGGACCGTCCTACCACCATGTTGGAAAAGCTTCAGCAATTACATCAATGACCATGGGAGGAACAACCTACCACCATGTTGGAAAATCTTGGCAATTACATCAACGACCATGGGAGGACCAAGCTACCACCATGTCGAAAAATCCCATGTGTATTTCTATCTTCTGAACTTATCACTTCCCCTTGGAAGGAACCTCAATATGAAGTACACCAAGCTTCTCTCTGAAGTACTCAAAATTCACTCTAGCTAGGGGCATGGTTAATACATTAGCTATCTGCCAGTCTATCGCAACATACTAGAGATTCACTGCTCCTCTCTACATCATATCCCTGATATATTTATACTTGATATCGATGTGATTTGACTTGTCATGGAACACCAGGTTCTCAAACAACTTCACAACTTTGGTTGTCGCAATATATACAAGTGTCGTCCAACTGGAGATCAAACAAATTAGACAGTAGCTTCCTTAGCCATACTACCTCACAACTAGATGAACAATCTATGACATACTCTACTTCAGCTTTACTTAGTGTCGCATAAGACTGATTCCTTCTAAACCAAGAGATCACACCTGATCCCATACTGAATCAGCACCCCGAAGTGCTCTCCCTATCAATGGAAATTCTTTCCCAATCTAAATCCACATAACCCTCCAGGTTAATCTTCTAATTTCCTTCATACTTGAGGCCATAATCAACTATACCCTTCAGGTACCTTAGAATATGATTTATAGAAATTAGGTGAACATGTATCAGATCCTTCAGGAACTAGCTCAAAGTGTTCATAGCAAAGAAAATATCTGGTCTTGTATTCATCAGGTACATCAAGGATCCAATCATCTAACGATACATCATGGCATCAACTAGATCTGATGAAGAATCACTCAATAACTTTAGGTTTGATTCCATAGGTGTGTCCATGGCCTTGCAATCCATCATCTCGAACCTCTTAAGGATCTCCATTACATACTTCCCTTGTCCAAGGAAGATTCCATTTGCACTCTACCACAACTCCATGCCTAGAAAGTAGTGCATCATACCTAAGTCCTTTTTCTTGAACTCGTAACCAAGATTCCTCTTTGTGTTAGTAATCAACCCATCCTCACCTATCACAAACAGGTCATCGACATAAAATAAAAGTATCACTAGGTTCCCTTCCTCAACCCTGTAGTAAATATTGGAATCCTCTTAACTCTTGGTAAAACCCAAACTAGTCAGGAAGTTGTTGATCCTACCATACCACATCCTAGGTGCTTGTTTCAAATTGTACAAAGCCTTCTTCAATTTGCACACATGATTCTCCCTATCGTGTGTCTCAATCTGAGTGGTTTCTCTACATACACTTCCTCTTCCACTACATCATTCAAGAAATTTATCTTGACATCCATCTTGTGCATCTTCCATTTCATCACTACATCCAGAGAAAGGACTGTTCTGATGGAAGTGTATATGGTTACAGGTGCAAAAGGCTCCTCATAATCTATCCCTTCCTTCTGGAAGAAGCCATGTTCCATAAAACTCACCTTTTGTTTCTCTATGATTCCATCTGCATCATGCTTGATCTTGTACATCAACTTAGAAGTCACAACATACTTCCCTACTGGTCTTGGGACCACATCCCATACATCATTCTTCATGATCGACTGGTATTCTTTGATCATGGCATCCTTCCATTCTTTCTTCTCAGTTGCTTCCTCGTAGTTGGAAAGTTATTTGTCAATGATGTCACACAGTAGGGATACATAACTGAAGTATTCCCTATGTCTCTTCATTTCTTTGTGTATTTATTCTGGAGATCCATAACTCTCTGCATCTAGGATAGCCTCTCATACGCATGTTGGTTTCCTCTTGTAATAATTATTCTTGTAGGGTGGATCTATAGGTTCCTGAGGTTCTTCTATTTATCGATCTTCTACTAGAGTTGCTTCATTCATTGTTGTATCTCATATCCTGGGTACTTATGGTTCTTCAATGTATTCAATAGGTAGTTTTCTGGATTTGTTGTAAGATGAGTATTCATCAAATGTCACATTCCTGTTTATGCCAATATTCTTGAATCTTGGGAAATATATTATGTAATCCTTTGATATTTCACTATATCCCACAAGTATACCCATCTTTCATGAAGGATCTAACTTCATTCTCTTCCCTTTCAAAACATGTATGTATACCGGGAAACCAAATATTCTGAGATGGCTTACTTTAGGTTTCTTGCCGAAGAAGGCTTCTTTTGGTTTCTTATTCTCAAGTACTCTACGCAGAGTATGATTCTATACATACATAATTGCCCTTGCATCTTCTTCCCATATATGCATAATAAGATCCTGATCATGAAGCATTTCTCTTGTTGCTTCCATAATCATTCTATTTTTCCTTTCTGCAATTCCGTTTTGTTGTGGATTGTATGGAGTGTTCAAATCCCTCTTAATCCTTGACTCTCTACATTTTCCTTGAATTCTTCTGATTTGAATTCTCTTCCATTGTTTGATCGAAAGGTCTTGATTTTCTTATCCGTGTGATTCTCCAACAGGGCTTTGAATTCCTTAAATTTGTTGAATACTTCATCCTTTCTCTTCAATAAATATATCCATCTCTTCCTAGAAAAATCATCAATGAAAGAAACATAATATACATACCCACACAATGAACTGGATGACATCAAACAACATACATCGGAGTGGATGATTTTCAAGATTCATTTTTCCTTTCTCTCACTACTTGGAAATGTTTTATTTGTGTTCTTTTCCTTTGCACATCCTTTGCAAATGCCTCCATGCTTTGCTTGGATTTATGGAATACCTTCAATATATTTTCTTGCAAGTGGTAGTGCCCTATAGTGCACATGTGCAAGCCTTCTATGCCAATGTTCACTTTGCTCTAGTGGGTCATGGACCAAAGCTTGTTCTAGTTGGCCCTTTAATTTGTATAATCCTCCTTCATGCTTTCCAATCACTATTGCATCATCTATGGTATTTCCTTTTGGACACATAAGAAATTGGCTATATACAAATGTAACCCTCGTGTCTTTTGCATCCAATGCAGATATGGAGAGAATATTCTTCTTAAGTACTGGTACAAACAAAACATCTTACATCTTCGTATACTTTCCAGAGTCTAGCTTATAGGAGGATTCACCACTTCCTTTTATAGGATACTGGTATTCATCCCCTAGTTTCACTTTGTGGGGTGACTAATGTTTGGATAGGTTCATAAAGGATTCCTTGAATCATTTCATATGCTTGCAAGTCCCACTATCTATGAGTCAATCATTTCTTCCATATGTAATAGTTCCTGTGAGGAAAGAAATCAAAACATACTCTTCATCGCTTGAAGAATCTTCACTTTCTTCACTGGCTCTATTCCTGAGAGGTTCATCATCCTATGCAGTGTGAGCATGATGTCTTGTTTTTTTATTCTTCTTCTTGTGAGAGCCAACTATATTTCTAATACAATCTTTGGAAAAGTGTCCCTTTTCATCACATGTATAGCATCTGACATTAGATAAATATCTCTTGGGTATTCTAGGGTTATCTTTTTTATTCTGGTGATGATGCTTTCCTTTATTGTGATGAGAGTGATACCTTTTGTTATTCTTTGTGTGTGATATGAGATCTTGATATTCATTTCCCATATTTTCTTCTCGATATACAATTCAAGCTTCTTCTAGTGATCATTCCTCGCATAGCCTACTGAAGGTGATTAACTTTATTCTAGCATAAATTCCTTGAATAAAGGAGTCTCGTGACCTAGGAAGACCATTCAAAGTGGTCATCACAACTTCTCCATTCTCTATGTCTTCTTCCACAACTTCAAGTTGTTCTTTGATTTGAGAGACTCTTGTAAAGTGACGATGATGGTGGTGGTGGTGGTTAGCGTCCACTAAGACCAAACTTTGTTCTATCATACCTAAAGAAACCAATTAATTAGTTTGTTTTAAAATTATATTCCTATGCTCAAAGAGCTTGGTGAGAAGCATCCCGAGCTCACTATAATTTTGACAAGTTAAAAGGATAGGAAGGTCGGTATGCAACAAAGATTATGAAACTGAGATCTAATGTGGGTGTACGTAGGTCACTCGAAGATGAAGTGATTTTCATCTTCAATGTTATTATTCTCAAAGAGATGCAAGATCCTTTCCACCCATGGTGTTTTAGGAACTGTCCAATGATCTGTTTCACTATGGAGCTCATGAGAATTTGTTCTTATCTTGGTGCTATTGGTTTTTTTCTTTGAACTAGTTAAAGCAGAGGGATACTTTTGATATTATAGAGTAGGGTTGATGACCTCCTTATAATATCTTAATTTTATTTTATCTTCTAAATATTTCTCACACCACGGTTTCTCTTTAAAATTAGAAGTAACAATATTTTTAATGTTATTAATATTTTCAATGCAATATTTTTGTCGATCTCCCAGTGGTTTAACTAGGCCTTGGTATCTTTATACCAACCTCACTTGAGCCTTAGGTGGTTTTGGCTGGAATTTAAAGCTAACTTAGGAAGTCTATGGTCTCCCATGTTATTGATTTTTTGCTTATACAATAGGATCCTATTCATACCTAGGATCTCGATAGGGGAAAGACTTACTTATATAAGGATAATAGGATATTGTGTATTGATTTTAATATTGAGGTTATACATTATAGAACGCTTCTGGATTTACTCAATATTTCTCAAATATTATCTAGAGATGTTGCAACCCCAAACCTCGCATCCATACAAGATAACAAGAGTGACTAAAGTTTCAAAGAGTAGATTCTTTTTATCCCACATCATAAGGTTTGTTTCTTTACAATTGTTTTCAAGACCAAAGTAAGATTTCCACCCTCCATTAATCCTTTTCTCAATGCTATAGTTTCAGTTGACCTTGTGATGAATATCAATTCCTAGGTATTTGTAAGAAGACACTTCCTCCAAGTTGTTATTTCCATACACAAAATCAGCGTAAGTGTCCTTCTTGGATTTGATAATGATAACTTTTGTTTTGTCAATGTTGATAGTCATACCCATGGTAGTGCGGAAATACTTAAGAATTCATAGTTTCTTATCAATATAATATGGACACCTTTCCAAAAGAACAATATCGTCAGCATAGAGAAGAAGAATGATGACTATTCCAGCTAAGAATGTGCCAGCACAACATGCTTCTTCTAAACAACCTTATAGTGTATTGATGTAAATGACAAATAGGGTAGGGGAGATGGGGAAACCTTGTTTAAGTCCAATATTACACTTAATATCTCTTTACAACTCCACATTTCTCTTAAACTTGGGGATTATATTCTCGTATAACCTTATTGGGGAAACTCTCAACTCCAAAGGAACATTTATCTCTTCTAATATATTCCATAGGTTATTTCTAGGTACCGTATCAAAATCCTTTATATAGTCCACAAAGCAACAAAAGATATTGGATTTATCATTACGACACTCCTCCACAATGATCCTAAGTGTAACAAGGTGGTTTTTTGTTGAGTGTTACCTTCTAAAACCTGCTTGGCCCTTAGCCCGCTTACCTTGAATTTCAAGCCATCTACTGATCTTCTTTTCCAAAATAATACCATATAACTTGGCTAAGAGGGGGCTAATAATAATTGTCCAATAATAATAGGGGTTATTTGTATCCCCACTTTAAAAAACAGGGATAATGATGCTTTGTTTCCAATGTTTAGGGAACCCTTACTTGACTACTTGATTGAATAGCTTGTGGATGTGAGGGATGAGGACATGACCTCCAATTTTTAATATTTCTGCCTGGTAACCTTCAATGTCCTTAGATTTTCCATTTACCAGATGCTTAACCCCAAAATGTATGTCTTCTAATGAGAAAAATTTTACTGTTGTGAGCAGGGTTTCAAAGTTGTCTATGTCATTCGGGGATTCATAAAGGTTTTTAAGATAGGAATTCTATTCATGTAAAGAATGTCTATTATTATCTTTAGTTTTTCTAGTTAGAATATACCTCCATAATTTCTTAGGATCCACCTTAGAGAGGTGTAAGAGATTTTCTTTTCTTTTATGAATATATTGTATTTTTTTCCTTTTACTTAGGGTTTTGTATATTTTTATCTTGTCAATTTTAAGAGACTCATTAGGAGCTTCCTTAATTTATCTCCTCGCACTTTTAAAATATTTATCATACCAAGGGTTGGTTTTTCTATTTCTTTATTACTTGAGACTTCAATCAAGAACTTGTTAATAGAATGTGATAGGGTTGTAGTAAAATTATGATAGAGGTCTTCTATGTTGTCTATACTTGATAAAGGAAGCAAATTAATTTTTGAAATCATTTTAAAAAAGATTGTTTTTATTTCTATCAAAAATCAAGTTACTTTGGCTATAAGCATTATCTTCTATGGGATCTCTATGCATGACAAAAATGAGAGTTACAATTAAGGTTCTATGATCTGAGTCAGGATCGTGGTCCTTTAAGATGTCAAAAGTTATTATTTCATTGTAGAAAGGGATATCAGAAATAACATAGTCTACCACACTGCTACCAAGCCCATGGATTCAGGTTATATGGCTAGAATTGGACCACTTCTTTAAACTGTTGCAAATTATGAGATCTTGAGAACTACAAATATTGACTAGCTCAGACCCAAACAAATTTTCCCCTATATCTTTAGAACTTCCACTGTACCTTCTAGATAGAGTAAGGTCTTCATCTAACCAAAGAGGATTAGGGTTGGAATAATTTCTTAGAAGAATAGCTTGTTTGCTTGAAGAGTGAGCATTAAATTCAACCATTAAGAGAATATTACCTTCATTCCTTAGGCTATAAATATCATTCTCTAAACCATGGTAAGGAAATTTTTTATCTAAATTGTTTTTATTATAGAAGTTAGAATTAATAAGTGAAAAATAACATATTGCTATGTAGGTTTTTTTATCATTAGTGTTAGCAGTCTCTATCCAAATATATTGGTTGTAAGGGTATTTTTATAAATCCTAGCATGGGGGGATATGTTCTTCCTAATGTAACAAGCTATACCCCCAATGCCTCTATGATAGGATCGTTTGTTCTAGATTAACCAAAGTACAAATCCATCTATGTTATGGACCTTAGATTCTTGGTGCTCTCAAGTTTCAACTAAAAATATAATATCAACTTCATTCAAGATCCAACTTAGCTTGGGGCCTTTGTTCCATGGGAAGCCCCAAAGGTTTTAAGAAATAATCTAGAGCATGTTGAATTTATATTTATTACTATCTCTTTGGTTTCTATCTCAAATAATGGATTTTCTATTTTTTATTATTGCCCATTTTTCTTCCTTCCTAGCTTATTTCACCTTTTGAACCTCCTTTCTTAATTTTGCTTGACCTTCTGAAATGAGATCTTAATTTATAAATATTCTTGCTCCTTTTAGAGTTGGTTTTTTACTATGTCATACTTATAGTCAGTAGAGCTCACCTTTATCTGAATCAACCTTCCTTTGTTCTCAGTTAATTTCCCCAACCTTGTTGCTTCTGTGAGACATGTTGTTTCAATTTGTAATTTATTATGTAATTATGTATGGGATATGGATCATTTATCCTCGTCTATCTCCTCTTTCAAACAAAATATTATAAGGTTCAAGGCCCTTTTTTTACGCTCATGGTCTAATCCTATCAATTTTTTCATTTCCTCTTTAATGGGTTTGATGTCTAATTTACTTGCCGCACTATTTAGGGTGAGATTGCTATCAACTTTTGCTTCTAGTTATTTAATCATGTCCTTAATTTTAATACTTTCTAAGGTTTCAACATCTCCTTATTGGGATTTTTGGTTCATATTACCTGTAATCTAATCTCCATTGTCTCAAATTTATTCTCCAATAGTTTTATCTTATTTTCTATTTGTTTTTGGATCTTGTCTTCAAGAGATGTAAATTTATTTTCCAACATGGCTTATAACTCTATTTGTAACTTAACTTTTGTTTCTTCTCTATGCTTCACTAAAGAATCTATATACTCATAAAGACTATTTAGAGTAAATGTGCCAGGTCTACCTTTGAAATGCTTTGGTAGATGCGGTGAATTATTCATACTTGTGAACTAAAAGAAATATATAAGCAGTATGTATTAGAAAAAAAAGATAAGGAATGTGTGCACCTGCTACAACCATTCCAGATCGCCTTCCAACTCTTTGTTCCTTAGATGGATCACCACGGTTCAACAGAGCATGGCACCGCAGTTATAATAATGTGCACTGTAGAGATATGTATCACCTGGATTTCTCATTGCTGATATTTGGTTCCGAATAAAAATATATCGCTTGTCGATCAAATATATCGTTGTCGTATCAATATCGCTTGAATCTGCCTCCGCATTCAAATGGAATATCGCAGTTTAATACAAGAGATCGCGGAGAGATCATTGTACATCATAGAGATGGAAGTTTATTTCGCATCCACATTCAAATGGAAGATCACAGAGATCAGTGCAGTTATAAATTACTATCATGGAGATCATGGAGATCACAGAGAGCCCAGTTCCATATAGAATATATGATATCACAGTTTCAAATGGAATATTCAAATCACATCTGCGTTCAAATGGAATATCACAGAGATGGAAGTTCAATTCGCATCCACAGTTCAAGTGAAATATTCACTTCCCATCTGCAAATCGTAGTTCAATTTGCATCTGCAAATCATAGTTCAGTTCGCATCTGTAGATCACAGTTCAATTTGTGGTTCAATACATAGATCATAGATTCAATTCGTAGTTCAATTCTAATGAGGATTTGTTTTCCCTAAAATCAATGTACTTATAAATCGGGAAGACCACACATAAACGAAAACATGCAGATGAATAGATGGAAACATGTAGACACATATACGACAACGTATGATTGTATGGTCTCTACATTCTGGATATTGACATTCTTCAACTTATTTCGCAAAGTCATCTTCCGATTTATATTCTTTCCTTCAAATATCTTGGTCAAGGAATCAAACATCTCTTTAGCTGTCTTTAAGGAATATACTTGTGTTATAAGGTGATCCTTGATAGAATCAGAAATGATCCTCTTGGATTTGACCAAGTTATTCTTATGTCAGGGTTTAGCCTCATCTCCCTCTGGAACTGGAACCTCCCCACTTATGTAGGTTTCCAATTCATTTTCTTCAAGAATAAGTGAAATCCTATACTTCCATGCTCAAAAGTTATCATCTCCTTCAAGCTTATCGTCAATCTTGGTGTGATGAGACATCTTTAATGAGAACCTCAAATGAAAATACAAAATATTTATATCTTACCACTTTGATATGCTTGGACTAGATCTAGAGCTGATCTTCTATAGTGTTAGTTTTCTAGTCTAGGGTCAAATTGGGGTTTGAATTTCCTGATGTTTTTCCCAACCAAAAATTTCGAACTTGGTCTCTAAATTTTGATTTTGAGGAGGAGAGAAATCATATGCTAGCCTCACTCAAAAATTCAACTTTTGTGAAAAGCCCTAATTTCCCGTAGTAGTGATAGGCCAAAAAATAAAAATTCTTGGAATCAAATCTACTTCAACAAGAATATTCAGCCTTCAAAGGAGACTTATTATACCCTCATTTCCTTGATGATCTATGGAGAGAGACCCAAAAATTAAGAATCCCTAGATTTTGTAGCTGCACAGTGCCTTCTTCTCAAGTTAGCTCTAATAACATGTTAGATTTTTACAGTTTAATCAATATGATCTATGATCTTCTCTGAGAGAATAACATGCACAAAAATAATCACAATAGACAAGAGACATAAATATTTTCCTCAGAGAAACCATAAAGGAGAAAACCTGCAACTTCCTCAGAGATAGAATGAGCACCAAAAGCAAAAGTAAAACACAAAAGTATAAAGATGATCTTTGACAACCTCTCTCTCTCACTTGTGAGATCTATTCCTCTCTCTCTCATGCGCTATTGATGAGTGAGTGTGTGTGTACAAATATAGAGTCACACTCTATATTTATACCTTTTTTCCACTTGACATTTCCCTACAGGGCCGATTTCTCTAGGAGAGTATAATAACCCTAATATAACTTAACTGAGGGGTCTAATTCCCCGACATGCAATGGATGGTTAACATCAATGAATTTACATTACTTAATTGCATTAATGAATCTCCTGATTGGAGGAACAAAAATCTTCATTGGGGTACCATGAAATACAATATGAAATATATAAGTGAATATCTTCTGAAGTTACAATTACATTAACAATTTGTTGATTTGCGCTGGGCTATAACCATTGCTTAAAAAGATGTTGTGTAGGTGTTCTTTTTCGAAATCGATGTGGTCTTTATCATAAACCCTTAAGGCCCTAATGATCAAAGTGTTAAGATCACCCATATTCCAATTTGGGTGATAATGCAAGAGGGTGTGAAGGTATTTACTAGTGTGGGTTTTCTTCCTATATACCTGGTGGGATATGTGTCTCAATTCCTGAAACATCCAAGCTTGTAATTTTGTGTCTTAATTCCACATTTTTTACCTTTAAGATAAATCTTTATTAACAAACCTGTGGAGTAGTTATGGGTTCTCCCCTTTCTACTATTATAGATAACTTATTCATGGAAAACTTTGAGCAAAAATCATTAAACTCTGCTAATCCAAAACCAGAATGGTGGTCCAGGTTTGTTGATGATACTTTCTTAATATGGGCCCATGGGAAGGAAGATTTAGAAAATTTGTGGATCATTTGAATCCACTAAATTTATGAAAGAGTTTGAGGAAACAATGCGCTTCCGTTTATTAACACATTGGTTATTAAAAAACAAGATGGAGGCATATCCCACAAATTCTATAGGAAGAAAACCCACACTGAGCAATACCTTAATGCCCTCTCGCATCATCACCTGAATCAAAAGATGGGTGTTCTTAACACTCTGATCACTAGGGCCTTAAGGGTTTCTTATAAATACCACATAGATTCCAAGAAATAACACCTACACAACGTCTTCCTAAGCAATGGTTATATCCCAACTCAAATCAACAAATCCCTCGTGATAACAAAGATCCACAGGAACAGACTGAAGTATTTCCCCAAAGAAAAGAAGGTGGTTGATCACAAGGTGTTTCTCCCTTACATTCAAGGGTTCACAAACAAAATAGATAAACACTTGAAAGAGAAAAATGTTGATTATGTGTTCTCACCACCTAATAACATCAAAAATATCCTTAGGTCAATAAAAGGTTTCCATAGACCTGAGTCTAAAAAAGGGGCTTTACCTAATTCCTTGTTAATGCAGGAAAACCTACATAGGTGAAATATGACAATCTATTCGAACTAGGATTTAGGAACATTGCACTAACATCCTCCTAAATAGAACTCATAAATCAACATTAGCAGAGCACTCTCATAACACAAAGCACCCAATAAAAGTAGAAGATATGCATGTTCTAGCGCATGTTGATAACTAGTCGAGAAGAAGAATCAAAGAGGCTATTGAGATAGTTAAGAGCCTGAGCTGCTTGAACAGGGATGAGAACCTGACCATTAGTAGGTCCTAGTTACCGAACCTAACTAAACCTAATAATAATTAAATGAAATTATTATATAAATTATAACTATAATTAGAAATTAAATTAAATTACAAAAATGATTAAACTCTAATTAATTCACTATATTAATATTAAACCTAATCTATTAACCAATAAAAAAATTAATAATTAACAAAGTAAAACTAATAGATTGATTAACTAATTAATTGATATGAAACTAATCAATATCATTAAAATTACCCCTAAATATTACTAAATTTACTAAACTAACTATTTAAACTCAAACAAGCCTAATTAATAAAAAAAATTACTAAAACAACCAATAGATTATTAATCAAATCAATTAATCTCTAAATTAACTAACATACTAAACTTAATAAACTACCATATTAAAATATTTAATATTAAACTAATCATTATATAATTTAAGACAATTAAAAGAACACTCAAAATTATAAATTAACAAAATTAACAAATTTTTTATTTGTCACAATAATTAAAATTTAATAAATTAAAATATTGTAATTAAAATGAACTTGACAATTAGAAATTAAATATTTAAACCTTAGAAACCTAATAGCCCAGTCGGAACCATCCCAAGTAAGTTGTTCTTTATTAATACCTCAATGAAAGATGAACATCTTCCTAGGAATCACTATTATCCTGAAGATGAGCCATGCATGGCTCGAAACGTCGATAGTAACTCCTCACTCACCACATACTATCCACCAGATGCCATGGATTCTTGTGTTTTTAATTTTTTTTTATTGTCAGCACCTCGTTTTCTGTTGGAAACATCCCATCAACTTTTGTTACTGGAACAATAACTAAATTTTTGTGTGATTCTTATGTTTGATCATCCAATGATGGGTACAAGATTGTTTCATGTTTTTCAAGGATTCTTCTTTATGGTTCTTTTAGATATTGAAAATACATTATATGTTCTCCATTCATAGTGTCAAGGCTCTCAACAATTTCAATTACTCCATCAAAACTTAATATTTTAATAAAGAACAAAATAACTCAAAACATAAAAGCTTCAACATCAATTACAATATCCAAATGTGAATTGTAGAAGAAAAGAAAAAATATAGACGCATCAAGATGATGAATTCATGTATGTTCATTAGATTAGCAATGCATGATCGTGAAGTCTCATGTTTCACACAATACATAATGAGGCATCTTAGGGTCATAGGGTTTACTAATATATTATAGTATATTCATTGTTATATGGCTAAATTATTATCACAGAAATATGGACCGTTAAAAAAACACATATATATTACAGGTATTGTGCCAAATTATGTCTCATCATTATAATTCATTGTAGTTGTGAATTTAATCGTACACTTGCATTGGATGTATATTTCCTTATCCTTTTTTACCACTTATCATATCCTTTTTTGTGACCAACATCAAACATATTAGTGACGAGCTCTATCTTAATATTGAGCTTAATAGATAATATCTTTTCCTCCTTCGTGTGACTAGGATGGACATTTGACATTAGAGAAATAACTTGGTCATAGAATTGGGCATTGATAACTCTTTTCATCATTGAATTGTCTATGCACACTTTAGGAACTTGTTTACAACATGGAGCCTCAAATAATCCTCTTTTGAGTGTCTACACTTACAAGAGGATTATATCTCAACATTTGTGTGTTCTTCCCTTTCTGCATTTTTGTCCATATTCCTTTCATGTTCCAAACCATTAGCCTCTCTTGTTTCAATAGAGAGTATAGCATCTTCCTGGACTTCCTACAAAAACTATAGGGTGAACTCCCTGATTTCAACCATATTTGATAGGGTGACATTCAAGTTTGCCTCTTTCATGGTCCTTCATTCCTTGGAAATCCAAATTCCCATTGATATGGGTCAAATAAATTTAGGGCTAATGTATTAAATTTAAAAAAAAAACACATTTCATATTAAAAAATTTCCCCTTATATATTTGAGACCCCTCTAATTTCTCCCTCGGGCTATATTTTAGACTCCATGTGTGCCAAGCACCCTAACCACTCCAAACACAAATCCCTAAGTATTGCACTTAGGTGGTACTCTCTCCAAGTGTCAGGAAATTATATGGTTGCATAACCATTTTTGTCAAGAACACTTCTCCAAGCAGAAATATTGTTAGATTTTTATCATTCAAGCTAGCATTATGATCTTAGGATATTTAACTAAGAGAATAACATGCACAACAATAAACACAAGAGACAAGAGACACAAAGAATTTTCCTTGGGGAAACCATAAAGGAGAAAACCCCGCAAATTCCTCATAGATAGAATCAACACCAAAAGGAAAACCCGAAAACATAAAGATGATCTCTCGACAACAGTAGTCTCTCTGTATAATCCCAACTTCTTCTCTCTCACTCATGTGCCCCAGTGAGTGAGTGTGTGTGTATTAAATAGAGAGGCTCACTCTCTATTTATATTCTTTCATTCACTTAATGTCCACTCCAACATGTCGACCTCACTTAACAATTACTTACTAGATCCAACATCTCTAGGAGAGTCTAATAACCCTAGTGCCACATAACTTGTGGGGAATTTAACCCTTGATCAATAGGAGGGTTATCCACAATGACTTGACATGACTTGTTCACATTATAGAAACTACTAATCGAAACATTGGGGAATGGCATGACTCAATTACATTACAAACAATTCCTGGAATAAACATCGAGGTACAATACATAAGATATATAAGTGAATACATTATGAAGTTATAATTACATCAACACTCCCTCTTAACTAGGAAGGTATTCTCTCAGCACAATTTACCAGCACAATTCTTCTTCTCTGTATTGTTTGGATCATCATTGAGTCCTTGTCATCTTCATCTGGATCTGGACCAGCACTCGATCTGGATCATCATCACTAGATATGGATTATCACTCAATCTAGATCATCTCTACTGGATCAATGTCACTGGATCTAGATCATCATCATTGGATCTGGATCATCAATCAATCTAGATCATCTCTCCTGGATCAACATCACTAGATCTGGATCATCACTACTGGATCATCATCACTGGATCTATATCATCAATTGATCTGGATCATCATCACTAGATCTATATCATCACTTGATCTGGATCACATCTGCTAGATCAACATCACTGGATCTAGATCATCACTTGATCTGAATCATCACTGGGTTAACATCACTAGTGCTATCTCATGATTCTTCTCATCATAGGATTTTCTACAAAGCCAACCCTTTTTCATGCTGGGTGTAGGCCTAGCCTCCATGTAGGTATTCTTCGGTGCTTATATCTAACCCTAAGTCAGAATGGATCATCCAGCACTTACATCTGACCTTGAATCATAAAAAAGGAACACCCAACACTCACATCTAACCATGAGAGGAACACATCCACCATCATGTCAGAATGGCCCAGCCCTCACATCTGACCATGGAAGGAACTTAATCCTCTCACCATGTCAGAATGGCCCAGCCCTTACATCTGACCATGGAAGAAACTTAATCCTCTCACCATGTCAGAATGGAACAACCCCTACATCCGACCTTGACTCATAAGAAAGGCTTAACCCTTACATCTGACCTTGACTCATCAGAAAGGCTCAGCCCTTACATCTGACCTTGACTCATCAGAAAGGATCTCAGTCCCAAACTGAGGATCCCTGGTAACTGACCATGTGCCTCCATTCAAAGAATGGAAACAACCCTTATATCTGATCAAGTGGGAACATATCCATCAATCACATCAGAATGGCCTTGCACTTATATCTGATCATATGTGACTACATCCCACATTCATATTAGAATGGCCCTTAGTCCTAGACTGAGTATTCCTGGTAACTGACTAGGTACCTCCATTCAGAGAATGGAAATAGCCCTTATATCTGATCATGTAGGAACCAATCCTACAGTCATATTATAATGGCTCAGTACTCATATCTGACATGGAAGGAACCAATCCTCTCACCATGATAGAATGGCTCAGCCCTTATATCTGACCAGGGAAGGAACTTAATCCTCTCACCATGTCAGAATGGCTCACGGTCTCATCATTTCCCCTTGGAGGGAAGCTCAATCTGGAGAACACTAAACTTCTCCCTAAAGTACTCAAACTTCACTTTGTCCATTTCTAGAATAGAATCATGTCAAGGCTGATTACGTTCAAGGATAACCTGTGAGCTTCTCCAAGATGGATTACATCCAAGGACAACCTACAGGTCTGTTTACATATGAGAAACCTACAAGCTTCACTAGGATTTATGCTCAGACAACCTGTCTCATTGACTATGCTATAACTCCCTCTTTACAGAGATCTCGATCTGGAGCTTCATTGCTCCTTTCTCCCAAATAGCAAGCATAAACATCTTTTTCCTCGGATGTACTCAGTGCCATGTAGGACTCCATCCTGCCAAACCAAGAGATCACACTTGATGCCATACTGAAGTAGCACCTTGAAGTTCTCTTCCTATCAATGGCACTGCCTGCCTAATACGAATCCTCATAACCCTCCAGGTTAATCTTCTGATTCACCTCATACTTGAGCCCATGATCAACTATACCCTTCAGGTACCTCACTGCATGCTTTGCAACCATCAGGTCAACATGTCTCAATGTGTTCATAGCAAAGCAAATATCTGGTCTCGTATTTGTCAGGTACATCAAGGAATAAATCATTTGACGATACATCATGCCATCAATCGTCTCTAATGAAGCAACACTCAATAGCTTCAGGTTTGATGCCATAGATGTGGCCATGGCCTTGCAGTCCATCATCCTAAACCTCTTCAGGATCTGTACTGCATACTTCCCTTTTTCAAGGAATATTCCATCCGCATTCTGCCACACCTCCATGCCTAGAAAATAGTGCATCGACACATAACAGGAGCATCAGTAGTAGTCCTCCTTCAACCTTGAAGCAAAGGTTGGAATCCACTTTATTCTCAATAAATCCTAGAGTCATCAGTAATCTATCCATCCTATCATACCATTTCAAACCTCAGGATCTTCTACAGTCACTCCCTCGGAATCTAAGCATCGTTCTCCCTCTATCTTTTGTACTCTATGCACTAAAACATTATGTACCGAAGTGACAAGTAACTTCCTCTACAACTAATATTCTATGTATCCATCTAGGATCACTAGATACCAAGATCCTCTATTTTGAACTTTTTCAAAAAGTTCTTCTCTCATCCATTTGTGAGCTTGTTATCCTCTATAGGCTTTCATCTTCAACTTTGTAGCAAAGGTTAATATCTTCATCAAGCTCATCATGTATGTGTTATCCCATGGGTGTCTTCTAAACTTGTACAAGGCCTTCTTTCAATTGCACACATGATTTTTCCTGTCATGTATCTCAATTCCCACTGGATGCAAATGTCTCTTTGTAGTCTATGCGTCTTTTCATGAGAAGCATCGTGTTACGAATATTTCCTTATAACCCATGATGTTTCCACCTACTGCATGATGGAACTACGAAATTCCCTTCACGTATCGATACTGCATCCTAGACATCATTCTTCTTGAACTGATCTTCCCTTTCTTCTTGGTTACTTCTTCATGGCTCGAAGGTTCTGCATCAATGATGTCGCTGCATTTGTCATATTATTCTTCATCTTGGACTGTCGTCACTTATTGTAATGAATCACCTTGAAGTGATTCATTACAATAAGTCTCATCCTTCTTTGCTTGTAGGCAATTATGTATGCGATCTTTCCTACAATTCAAATGCATTTGTATGGTTAGAAACATTTCATAAGGAATATTCATACTGGAAAATTCTTATGCATAAATATATGATCATGCAACTACTTTAGCCAATACAACATTCATCCATATGTCACGGAAACTTTCTAGATGCCTTCAATCTCTACCAGGACAACATTGAGATTGTGCACTAATCCAATATGTCAGCAAAGAGGTTTCATTCTAGATAAGCAGCAATGGAGAGTTGTATAGCACCATGAGATACTTACCCATCACATGCATATTAGTAGTATACTGTCATTAATGAAAACATTCTACCATGCATAATACATTAACTAAATATAAACAAATGTATAACAAAACAATATCATGAAATGACAATTGAATACTTATCTTTATTTGTTTCGTGGGTAGACTCCTTCTTGAGCCTTCAGCTTTATCATCTTCTTCATTCATAATAGCATCGTTTCTTATCCAAATGCTAAGATGGATAAGAGGTTCTTCAATATTTGAGTCCTTTGTATTCCTCATCGCTTGAGGGATATTCTATGGATGGTCATAGCTTGATCTTCAGTTGCTCCCATATTCTCTTCTCTTATTATGAGTCAACCTTCTTCTGCTTCCCAGAGTCTGCTGAAAGTAATCACTTCCTTCTAGCACACATTCCTCGTATGAATAAATCCCATTATCCTGGAAGGCCATTTAAGGTGGCCATCACCACTTCTACATTCTTCACTTCTTCTTTTACCGCTTCAATTTTTTCTTTGATTTGAGAGACCCTCGTAAAGTATGACTGTATGGTCTCTGCATTCTGGATCTTCACATTCCTCAACTATTTTTTCAAATTCATATTCCAATTTATGTTCTTCCCTTGAAATAGCTTGGTCAAGGAATCAAACATCTCTTTCGGTGTCTTTAGGGGAGACACTTGTGGTACAAGGTGATCCATGATTGAATCAACAATGATATTCTTGGTCTTGTGTAACACCCCAGTTTTGACCCTGCTGCATTAAATGTACATGATGTATATATTGTAATGAATCATGGTGTGGAGCTAAAGGAAAAAGCCCTGCCATCGATTTAATTGTGTTATGTTTCAGAGAACAGAATCGTTGCCTATGGTCTAGCTTGGTATATGGCATATATTAAGATTTGTCATCATGTAAATATACATCTTTAATTAAATGAACCCAACCAGCTATGCTCACAACAACTAAATTGAGAAGGGGCATGATTTTCCTAAGGATAAGGGGGGGGATGTCAAATCTTGAACCAATGGGAAAAAATCCATGTGTCACCACCTTGTCTTATCCAACTACCACCATTAAAAGTTCTTCTATTAGTTGGGGCAGTTATGGCTCGGAGTGGAGTGTGGCAGGACTGTCAATCCTTTCCCACATGCACACTCCACTAGCAGGTTGACCCTCACGTTTAGGAAAACCACCACCTTCATTCTCTCCACTACGCCACTCTTTCCCTTTTCTATTCATCCTCATGTAGATATGGTAGTATAAGGATTTCTCATGCACAGGAATCTTTTCTGTTGGATCTCACACAGCCAAGAAGGGGGAGTCGTTTGGCATGTCACTCACATTTCCACAGAGTGGTATCTAGCATGTTTTCCATCCAAATTCTAGAGGTCTGATGACGAACTGTTGTTTTCCCCACATTGTGAATTGTGTTCACAGATACATTTTGGGACTACTGTAGGTTGTTTTGGCCATGATAGGGCCAAGAATGACTTAGGAGTTGTCTCCCTGTCTAAGCTGTAACGATTGATTGATTGCATGCGTGCAATGGTTGGTCTTCGGACTGTGTTGGGAGCAGGGATGGGGGATTGAGTTGCTTGAGAAACCTGGTGTTTTTGGAAACCACACAGATAGAGCTATAGGGCTTGCTTTCTTCTCCACAACCCCTGAATAGCACTAGAAGGGAAGTCAAGGCCTGACGGACTGTGTAGCAGAGAAGGGACTGATTCCTTATGTTGGGTGTGTGTGGGTGTCTTAGAAGTGAGGCTAGTTCAAGTGTAGGTGTTCCTAGATCTGTAATGATCTCACTAGCTTAGCATTTAGCCTTTTCCAATTCCTTGATGGCCTAATAAACCCGACCATGTTGGCTTGGCTGTCTTGTTGATGGCCTGATAAACCCAACTGTGTTGGCTTGGATTTTTTTTGTGTATCCTTAGCTATGTGTAATCCTGCTTGTTCCTTATTCCTTGGAGAATCATGCCCAGCTCGGGGGTGGTAGCATTGTTGAGATATTAAGGAGCACACTAGCCTATGGTTGGGTGGAACGTTGCAGTGATGTAGCTGGTTGAGGAACGAGTTCTTTATAAGATAAGTAATTTTGTCTATTTTACTTCTACAATCTTAATTATTATTAATGAATATGATGAACATGTTGAATTCTTGTATGAATGCATGTTTCTTCCGTTGTGTATGATAAATGATCATGTATGCATGTTCTAGTTCAAACATTTTGTTTCATCATTTCAGTATTTTATGAATGCACATATTCATGGGGCTGGTTGCTCGGATGGTCAAGGCCATGGTAGCGTCCTCTTTTCCGGTCAGACAGTCGGGGACATTATAGTGTGGTATCAGAGCTTGCAGGTTGCAGCATGGGCCTCTATGGGCCATGAAAGACCAACTAACAGAGGCATGTTTCCTTCTACCCAGGAATAAATCAGTGAATGACTGGAAAATTCACAAATTTTTCTAAGTGTTTGAACGGTCAGTTCATCAGAACACTTAGTGGGAAGGACTTCCGATGTAGTGGAGATCTAGGCAGAAGCACACCCAACAGAGGATAGTTGTGAGAAAAATTGTGGAAAATTTTCTAAGTGTTTTGGCCGTTGGCAAAAAATAGATGTTGGGTTCGTCGACACCGTGGAAGAATTTAGCGGTTTGTTAGTCCACCGTTACGGCTTCCGTAGGGACTAAAATGCTGATATAGCGGTGTTAGTGGTTCTGATTGCCGATAGTAGGAAAGTTTCAAAATTTGAATTAAGTGTTGAAATCATCGACGGAAAATAGTGGAAACCAGAGACACAGTTGCGGAGGGAATCAGCCGAAGGCCGCCAATATGTCGATGAAACTTACCTGTTCGAGGTGTCGATAAGCAGCAGAGGAGTTAGGCGATTGCTCGGTGAAATTTAGAAGAAGAGAAATTTTTTTTATAAGTGTTGAGACCATCGGTGATCGGCGGAATTTAGTGGTTTGGACCACCGATGCTATTGGCGAAAAATAGTTGATCGAGCGCCTGCCGTTGTGGATGGCTAGACAACTACACGTCCGACGAGTAAGGCCTTTGACCACCGATGCCATAAAGAAATAAAGTTTAAAATTTTTTCTAAGGCCCAAAATCGTCAGCTGTCGGAAGAAGATAGTGCTTTGAGCGTCCACCATTGTGGAAGCCTAGAGCACTAGCCTTTTGACAAGAATAGATTGCCGATGCCGATCAGGTTATGCCTCAGTAGATTTGGCCGCCGATTGGAAGAAGATCAAATATTGTGGGCCGCCGTTGCGGCTACTGATCAGGGATGATTTTAGGTGCGAATTTTATCCCAGTGGGATATTTTTCCATGTTTTTCTCCCAAAAAAGATTCGCCATTTTGCATTTTTTGAAGCCCGGTTTCACCCAATTTTGATGGGGTAAAATTGTTTCACCCTAAAAATCGCCAAATTATTATATAAATGATATAAAATCCTTGGAAATTAAAATATTTTTTGAAAAAAATCACCCATCATGTTATAGTTGTCGTTTTAAGAATTGGTAATATTCGCCAACATTTATACACTTTTAAATAAGTATGGTTCCTTAAAATCATCCCTACTACTTATGGAACTATTTCACCGATGAAAAGAGGAGAATTGAGCTGATAAAGTGGCAAAAAGGGAAAATTTTGAAAATTTCTCTAAGTCCTGTCATCGTCGGCCATTGGATGAAGTTAGTGGATTGAACATCTGCCATTGTGGATAGCTAGTAAACTATCCTTCCAACGGATAGAGGCTTCAACTGCCGATGTCGGAGTAATTAGTACTTCCGCCAGCCGATGAGAAGAGAATTTGAAAATTTTGTTTAAGTATAAGGTCTTTGAAAATTTATTGAGGATTGGATCATCGATCGGGTACATTAAAGGTTTGAGAATCTTTTGTTGCAGCTGCTTAGCTAACTATCTCGCTGACGAACTTGTTCTCCAGTCGTCGATGCCGAAGCAGTAATGAACAGTAACCCCGGGCAGTGGTGACAAACAGTGGATGACCGACGATGGATAGGGAAAGTTTTCACCGATAGGCAAGAAGAGGATTGATGGAAAATATTTGATTGGGTTGCTGCCGTTGCGGATGCCTAGAGGACTAAGATTCCGATGCCACAGTGGGATGACGTTCTGACCACCGACAAAACTATGATCCGTGAAAATTATGAGGGGATTGTTGGCTGATATTGTGAAATGATAGACCACTGCAGGCCCGATACATAGAAGGAATTAGACAAGAAACTAGTCGATCGGAAGTCTAGATGTTTGCCTACGGAAACGATAGGAATATCACTTTCCGTTGTTGCGGCTACAAAAAGGACTATGCACCTGATGCAAAGTGGTTTTTCTCACCAATGCAAATCAGAAATCTAGTTGTTTTGACCACCATAGAATCAGAAAAATATCTAGGAAGAGATTTCAGCAGACTGTCCATGGTCACAGAGCTGAATATGAAATGGATAAAATTTTGTGTTTTGGCATAATTGTTGTTGTATAAAATTTCTAGAAGAAAAGGTAAGTAGTTTTAATTTATGATTAATTTTATGCATCTAACAGTTTGATACTAACACATTTGCAGAACTTTAGATAACTTCCAAGAGCTGTACTCCAGAGAGAACAGTGTGGTAAAGCCAGAGGTGGTTCAATCATGAGAACCCATGATGGGTATGATGCTTGGGATTCTTATGAGCAAGCAGAAGATGCCATGGGAGAAAATGTCCATAATGGAAATGATGACATTGAGTCCAATGGAAGGAGATTCCAAGAGACACCGTCAGATGTTGCAGCCACCATGAGAAGCTTGATTAAATCCCAGGAAGAGTAGCAGCAGTTGAATGTTGCAATGTTGTAGAGTTTGACAGACTTGCAAATAAAGATAGACTCTGGACGAGATACAGCAAGACCAGAGGGCATCCAGAGTAGTACTAGGAGAAGGAGAAGAAATTCTAGTGGGTCATCTAATTCTTAAGAATCAAGTGGGGATTCAAGTTATTCTTCTCATAGAAGAAAAATAAAGAGACACCATAGGGATCGCTCTCAGGATGAATTTAAGAAAGCTAAGCCTCCTTCATTTGATGGTGAAGTAAATATTGGACAAGAGGCTGAAGCTTGGCTTCTTTGGATAAAGAAGTACTTCAGGTGCATGACTATTTGGGAAACATGAAGGCAAGAGTTGCCATATTCAATTTGAATGGAAGAGCATCCATTTGGTGGGAACACTTCAAGCAAGTAAAGAGGATCAGTAAAAGGAGACTTAAGTGGAAATAGTTCAAGAAGTATTTCAAGTAGAAGTACCTCTCTGATAGGTATTATGATGACAAGATTAAGGAGTTCCATGAGCTGAGATTGGGACAGTCGACTATGGAAGAACATGAAAATAAGTTTTTGGAGCTGTTGAGGTATGTCCGGTACATTAGAGATGAAAAAGTGAAGGTCCAATGTTTTCTGAGTGGATTGCCTTAGTCTTACAAATATAGAATCAAGTTTTATGAACCTAGAACTCTTGAGGAAGTAATAAGGAAGGATAAGTATTGCTATGATCAAAGAAAAGGTAAGCTGGATTACCATAAGGCATGGAAGGATAAGAAGAATGAGAAGTTTGACCAAAGAAAGAAGGGTTTCAAACCTTCTAAATTTAGGAATCAGCAGAAGCAGCCATCCCAAGCTACGAGTAAACCAGTTGGAGTGACAAGAGAAAAGCCTAAGGATCCACAATAGAATAGAGGGCCACTCCAATGTTGGAAATGTGGAGGACCCCACATGTGCAGAAATTGTCCACTTGAGAATGAGAGTGCAAGGCCAGTTTATAACATTCAAGAAGCAAAAACAATGGGTCAAGTAGCAAGGGAAGTCCCTAGGATCTATGCAGCACTAGAGGACTGCCAGGAAGATCACCAGTCAACTGTGGTTGAAGTAGTAGGTAAGATTGTCGAGCAATATGTTTCTATTTTGATTTACCCTGGTTCTACTCACAGCTACATTACTCCTAGAGTAGTGGAGATTTGTGCTTTTAAGAAAGTAAAGCATAGCAAGTCTTGGTTAGTTCAGCTAGCCACTGGAACTAAGAGAAAAATTAGTGAAGTGATAGAGAAATGTACATTGGTCATGGATGGATTTGTCACTTGTGTAGATCTGAATATTCTACCGCTTGGTTCCTATGATGTTCTCATTGGAATGGATTGGTTAGAAGCTCACGGGGTGAAGCTTGACTGTTATAATAAGACTTTCAAATGCATGAATGAAGAAGGGAACCTAGTAGTTGTGAAAGGTATTCCAAAGGTGATTTCAGTAAGGCAGGTTTCAACAATATAGTTAAAGAAGTTTTGTAGGAAGGGTTGCCAGTTGTATGTAGCTCATATTTTGGAGACATCAGGAGATGAAACTCCTAGGTTGGAGGATTGTCAGGTGTTACAGGAATTTAGGGATGTGTTTCCTGATGATATTCCAGGGCTTCCTCCAAAGAGGGACATTGACTTCACTATTGAATTTGTTCTAAGAGAAACTCCAGTGTCCAAAGCACCATACAGGATGAGTACACCGGAGATGCTAGAATTGAATATGCAACTGCAAGAGTTGTTGGAAAAGAAGTATATCCAGCCGAGTGTGTCTCCTTGGGGAGCACTGGTTCTGTTTGTAAAGAATAAAGATGGTACACTCAGGTTGTGTATTGATTATAGACAATTGAACAAGGTTAATATGAAGAATAAATATCCTTTTCCTAGGATTGATGACCTCTTTGATCAAATGAGAGGAGCAAAGGTATTTTCCAAGATTGACTTGAGGTCTGGTTACCATCAGGTGAGAATCAAGGATGAAGACATTCATAACACAACATTCAGGACAAGGTATGGACATTATGAGTTTGTAGTGGTGCCATTTGGCCTCACAAATGCACCAGCTACATTTATGTGCCTTTTGAATAGTATCTTCAGCAGGTATTTGGACAAGTTTGTTCTTGTTTTCCTTGATGACATTCTTGTTTATTCTAAGACTGAGAAAGAGCATGAAGATCATTTGAGTTTGACAATGCAATTGCTTAGGGAGCACCAGTTGTATGCAAAACTAAGCAAGTGTGACTTCTATAGAGATAGAATTCAGTACTTGGGTCACATTATCTCAGAGGAGGGTATATCTGTGGACCCTGAAAAGATTGAATCCATTATGAATTGGCCTACTCCAAGAAATGTGATGGATGTAAGATATTTTATGGGACTTGCAGGATACTACAGGAGGTTCATTAAGGTATTCTCAAAAGTTGCACATGCCATCAGTTCTTTGCAAAAGAAGGGGGTGAAGTTCGAATTGAGATCGAGGTGTGAAGAAATCTTCCAACAATTGAAGAGTCTTCTCACCAGTGCACCAGTATTGAAAGTTGTAGATCCGGAGAAATATTTTGTGGTGTGTACCGATGCATGCAGACAAGGGCTTGGAGGATTCCTTATGCAGGAAAACCACGTGATATGTTATGAGTCAAGAAAGCTTAAGGAACATGAGAAGAACTATGCCACTCATGATCTAGAGCTTGCAGCCATAGTACATGCTCTCAAGATGTGGAGACATTACTTGATGGGTAGGAGATTTAAGCTCAGAACATACCATTGTGGTATGAAGTATTTGTTTGATCAGCCTACTCTGAATGCTAGATAAGTGAGATGGCTGGAATTTTTATGTGGAATTGATTTTTAGATCAAGAACATAAAAGGGAAAGAAAACAAGGTAGCTGATGCACTTAGCAGGAAGATGCAAGAAATGCATGTGGCATCTCTTAGCATTTGCCAATCAGATTTGAAGCAGCAGATTGTTAGTCATGCTGCTGGAGATGAATTGTATGAGAAGGTAAAAGACAAATTGCAACAGCAAAGTCTTGAGAAGAGGTATGAGGGATATAAATTGAAATAAGATGGACTTCTCACTTATAATGGTAGAATTTATATTCCATATGTAGCAAGTTTGACGAAAGTTGTTATGGATGAAATCCATCAAGCTCTGTACTCTGGTCACCTGGGATATCAGAAGACAATTGCTACAACTAGAAAGTAGTACTTTTGGCCCGGAATGAAAAGGGATATGGCTGAGTTCATTTCAAGGTGTATGAAATGTCAACAGTTAAAGGTTGAGCATCAACACCCTGCAGGTTTGTTGCAGCCTTTGCTAGTTCCAGAATGGAAATGGGAAGTTATTTCCAAGGATTTTATTACAGGATTGCCGATGACTTGGAGACAACATGATTCCATCATGGTTGTGGTGGACAAGTTGACAAAGGAAGTGAATTTTATACTGGTTAAGTCTACTCATAAAATAGATGACATTGCAAAATCTTCATGAAGGAGATTTTCAAATTGCATGGATTGCCTAAGGCAATAGTATCTGACAGAGATGTAAAGTTTACTTCCAACTTTTGGAAGGGGTTGTTTGCAGATTTGGGCACAAATCTAAACTTCATCACTGCATACCACCCTCAGATAGATGGGCAGATAGAGAGAGTTAATCAGGTGCTTGAATACATGCTTCGCATGTATGTAATGGACAAACCAACCAAGTGGGAAGATTAATTACACTTGGTAGAGTTTGCTTATAAAAATGGATAGTAGGCATCCTTGGGGATGAGTCCATATTAATCTTTGTATGGGAGAATTTGTAGGACACCTGTGACTTGGGATAATCCAGTGAGCAGGATTGTGCTTGGACCAAAATTGCTCAGGGAAATGGAGCAAGAGGTTGTAAAGATCAGGCAGAATCTGAAAGCAGCACAGGACAAACATAAAATCTATGCAGATAAGCATAGGGTGAATAGGGATTTCAGTGTTTGGGATCATGTTTACCTCAGAGTGAGGGCAAGGAAGAGTTCCTTGAAGCTTGGAAGTTGTGCCAAGTTGTCACCAAGATATTGTGGGCCGTTTGAAGTGCTTGAAAGAATAGATCCCGTTGCATATAGACTTGCATTACCTGCTAGCACTAGGGCTCATAATGTTTTTCATGTTTCTTTGCTTAATAAATATGTACATGATCCTAACCATGTGATAAATTGGGATGTGATTCAGTTGGAACCTGAGGGAGTGTTCCAAATAGAGCTAATGCGCATCCTCGACAAGAAGGTCACAATGCTCCAGAACTGGGTCATAGGGCAAGTAAAGGTGCAATGGGAGCACTATGGACCTAAATATGCTACGTGGGATTTGGAGGATGCCATGCGATTGGCACATCCATTTTTGTTCAATTCTGCATAACACTAAGGTGATACCAGTGTAGCATTTTGTTCAATTTTGTAAAGCACTAAGGATAGTGCTATTGAAGGGGGAGGGGAATGTAACACCTCAGTTTTGACCCCATTGCATTAAACATACATGATGTATATATTGTAATGAATCATGGTGTGGAGCTAAAGGAAAAAGCCCCGCCATCGATTTAATTGTGTTATGTTTCGGTGAACGAAATCGTTGCTGATGGTTTAGCATGGTATACGACATATATTAAGTTTTGTCATCATGTAAATATACACCTTTAATTAAATGAACCCAACCATCTATGCTCACTGCAACTAAATTGAGAAGGGGCATGATTTTCCTAAGGATAAGGGGGGGATGTCAAACCTTGAACCAATGGGGAAAAATCCATGTGTCACCACCTTGTCTTATCCAACTACCACCATTAAAAGTTCTGCTATTAGTTAGTGCAGTTAT
This sequence comes from Pseudotsuga menziesii, assembly GCA_001517045.1. Lineage (NCBI taxonomy): Eukaryota > Viridiplantae > Streptophyta > Pinopsida > Pinales > Pinaceae > Pseudotsuga > Pseudotsuga menziesii. The sequence goes on along the minus strand of LPNX011056180.1, from coordinate 1,567,802 downwards.
GGCTAGGAGTGGAGTGTGGCAGGACTATCATTCCTTGCCCACATGCACACTCCACCAGCAGGTTGACCCTCACGTTTTGGAAAACTGCCACCATCATTCTCTCCACTACACCACTCTTTCCCTTGTTTGTTCATCCTCATGTAGGGATGGTAGTCTAAGAATTTCTCATGCACAGGAATATTTTTTGTTGGATCTCACGCAGCCAGGAAGGGGGATCCCTTTGGGATGTCACTCACATTTCCATAGAGTGGTATCTAGCATGTTTTCCCGAATTCTAGAGGTCTGATGATGGACTGTTGTTTTCCCCACATTGTGAAATTTGTTTGCAGATACATTTTGGGATTGTCGTAGGTTGTTTTGGGAGTTTTTTTGGCCATGATAGGGCCAAGAACGACTCAAGATTTGTCTCCCTATCTAAGCTGTAATGGATGATTGATTGCATGCGTGCAATGGTTGGTCTTCATACTGTGTTGGGAGCCGGGATGGGGGCTTGAGTTGCTTGAGAAACCCGGTGTGTTTGGAAACCACATAGACAAAGCTAGAGGGCTGGCTTTCTTCTTCACAACCCTTGAATAGAACTGTAAGGGAAGTCAGAGCCTGAGGGACTGTGTAGTAGAGAAGGGACTGATTCCTTGTGTTGGGTGTGTGTGGGTGTCTTAGAAGTCAGGCTAGTTTAGGTGTAGGTGTTCCTAGCTCTGTAATGAGCTCACCAGCTTAGCATTTATCCTTTCCCAATTCCTTGATGGCCTAATAAACCTAACCATGTTGGTTGGCTATCTTGTTGATGGCTTGATAAACCCAACTATGTTGGCCTGGCTATTTTTTGTGTATCCTTGGCTATGTGTAAGCCTGGTTGTTTCTTATTCCTTGGAGAATCATGCCCAGCTTGGGGGTGTTAGAGTTTTTGAGAGATTAAGGAGAACGCTAGCCTATGGTTGGGTGGAATGTTGCAATGATGTAGCCGATTGCGGAACGAGTTCTTTATAAGATAAGTAATTTTGTCTATTTTACTTCTGCAATCTTAATTATTGTTAATGAATATGATGAACATGTTGAATTTTTGTATGAATCCATGTTGCTTCTGTTGTGTATGATAAATGAATATGTATGCATGTTCTAGTTCAAGCATTTTGTTTCAGCATTTCAGTATTTTATGAATGCACATATTCATGGGGCTAGTTTTCCGGATGGTTAAGGCCATGGTAGCGTCCTCTTCACCAGTTGAAGGTTCAGGGATGTTACATCTTGATCAAGTACTTCTTGAGTAATGCTTTAGCCTTATCTCCCTCTAGAACTGGAATCTCTCTACTTATGTAGGTGTCCAATTCATTTGCTTCAGAGAGATCATATACTTTCATGCTTGGAAGTTGTCAACTTCACCAAGATTATCATCAATCTAATGTGATAGATCACTTTGAAATGAGAACCTCAAATGAAAATAGCAAAAGATTAGATCTTATTGATTTGAGGTGTCCATCTTGGTTCCAGAGCTGGATGATCTAGGGTTTGTTAGAGAAACCCTAATTTTGAAAACTTGGAATATTTCAGATATAATTGGCTATAAATATAGGCCTCTTCAAGGTGAGCTATCCAATGTACTCCTTTTCTGAAAAAAATGGAGGGAAGCTCCTAGAACAGGAAGCCCTAGTTTTCCAATTTCTTCTGCAAAATTCCTGGTGTTGTTTTTATAGTAACTCCAAAATTACTACTCCTCTGTGTCTAAACCTTCGTAGTGAGGTAGCCTCACCCATCCCTATTCAAAAACCACAGGTTTCATCAGAATTGGTTTCAACAATTGGGGCTTATGATCATTTTCCCAAGGTGACATGTTACAGTACTATTCAAAACAATGAAGTTGTACGGACATCCACATGTCACTATTTCATCTTTGGGGTATGACACTTCTACCATAGAAATTATATTCCATGCCCTTTTTGGAACATATTCATTATTTTCATTTGGACCTTTGTAGCCCGATCTATGGCAATTATCCCCAGGTGTCCTTTTGGGGATGAATCCTGGAAGAGGCTGGAACCATAACATGGAGGGATCATATATCCTATAATGTGTTGAATCTAAGGCTGAATTGTGGATACAGTGTAAATTAGGATTTTATCTTTAGCCTATGAAAGTTTCATCTCCTGAGCCTTCTCTAATCCTGATATATAGCAAATGTACCAAAACTTATCAGTTTTAGTATTTTAGTGTTTTTTCAGCTCGAGGTCAAACTAGGGTTTGAATTTCCTGGAGTTTCACCCAACCAAAAATCTAGACCCAGGTCTCTAAAATTCAAATTTGATGAGGAGATAAATCCTATTCCAAGCTCACTCAAAAATTCCTCTTCTGTAAGAAGCCCTAATTTCCCGCACCAAAAATTGAAAATGCTTGGAATCGAATCTTCGACATAAAGATGTGCCCTTCAATGGAGTGTCACCCTAGCATACTTTTGCTGATGGATTGTGGAGAGAGATCCAAAAAGTAATAAGCCCTAGCTTCTATAAATGCACAATGTCTTCTTCTCAGGTTAGCTCTAATACCATGTTAGATTTTTATCATTCAATCTAGCATTATGATCTTAGGATCTTTAACTGAGAGAATAACATGCACAACAATAAACACAAGAGACAAGAGACACAAAGAATTTTTCTCAAGGAAACCATAAAGGAGAAAACCCTGCAACTTCTTTATAGATAGAATTGGAACCAAAAGTAAACCCCAAAAACATAAAGATGATCTCCCGATAGCAGTAGTCTCTCTATCTGATCCCAGCTTGTTCTCTCTCACTCATGCACCCCAGTGAGTGAGTGTGTGTGTGTTAAATAGATAGGATCACTTTCTATTTATATTCTTTTGTTCACTTAATGTCCACTCCAACATGTCGGCCTCACTTAACAATTACTTTCTAGAGCCAACATCTCTAGGAGAGTCTAATAACCCTAGTGCCCCACAACTTGTGGGGACTTTAACCCTTGATCAATAGGAGGTTTAACCACAATGACTTGACATGAATTTTTTACATTATAAAAAATACCGATAGGAACATCAAGGCATGACATGACTCAATTACATTACAAACAATTCCTAGAATAAACATCAGGGTACAATACATAAGATATACAAGTGAATACATTCCAAAGTTACAATTACATCAACAAATATGAGTAGGGCATACCACATGTGCCAAGACAATATTCTTTAAAAAACACTCCATTTCCACCCCTAAGTATAACACCCTTCGTCAAATTGTGCACCCAAGGTTAGGAAGGAACAAATTTATATGTGCCAAACACCTTAACCACTCCAAACACAAATCCCTGAATATCACACTTAGGTGGTTCTCTTTTAGAATATAAGTGTTAAGAAATTATATGGTTACATAATCATTTTTGCTGAGTGCACTTCTCCAAGAAACAACCCAAGTAGAGTGTCTTACATCTTCCAAGCCGGGAATGCACATTCCCACATGTAAAAAATTATCCACTCCAACTACTTTCATGCAACATGTGTGCCCTCCTATCAATACATTTCCAATTAAATGTTCCATACTTGTTCACGTGTCAAAAGTAGATGAAAAAGTGCTACATGATAAATTAAAAAAAACCATCATTAAGTCTCTCTTCCATGAAACACTCTCTCACTAAGTAAATTTCCTCTCACACACTAAGTGATTAATTCATGGAAGTGATATTTGTAATTGAAGCTTCTAGGACACCCATCCAAGATGCATTTCTTGGGACAATATCTTTAATGACAAACATGTTTTTCATCATCCCCAAGCTCAATCTGTATAACATAAGGATTTTTGCAAATTGGACTATGTTTCAATTGTGACAAGTTGAACCAAAGGTCTTACCCCCCATTTTGCATGGGTGACAACCTTCATCACAATATCATTAGGGGAGTGTATGTGATGGATATTGAATTATTTGGTCCTAAGCACTACAACCTAGATGATCATTGATGATTCCCTAGTGATGATGCTTCATGGAGTATGTGCATTTTTTGACCTTGAAATAGGGCCTTGTTTGGCTGTCATTTATTTATGCAGGTATTTTAGGCACAAATAATGGTCACATATACATTTGTGAATCACTTCATATAGGCCTTTCGAAAAATATTCAATATAACACAGTCTGTTAGGGAGACTGTTGTACAGGACATTTCACCCTTGTAACCTAGGGTATAGGGTTACCAACTTACTATTAGACTTGCAGACAATCAGCTTTTACAAAATATGGAATGAGAATAGGAATATATCTTGGCTTACCCAGTTTATGATGGTTGATCCAAGCTTGGTCTTCTCTCACTCCAATTCTCTTCAAATCTTCTAGGGATACTTCTCTTCACCTGCAAAGAGCCAATTATTCAAGCAATATCTCATATATATATATATATATATATATATATATATATATATATAAAAGGTTAGATGAAAAGCATATTAATAACATAATTGAACATATTCATTAAACAAATATACATGAGACAAGCACAACACAAGATTTGAAGAAGAATTCTCTTTATTAACAAATAGTGAATAGGTAAGGATAGAACCCAGCTTCTGACACAAGGACTCCTCTGCAACCGAGGACTCTGAGTTCTGCTGCTCCAAGACTCTGAAGGTATACCACCAGCATAACTTTTCTCTTCTATAATTGATTGATTAGCCCCATCCCAAGGACTCTATTTATAATTTGGAAATAGAGAGGTTTCGAAGGTCAAGATGGTTGAGATAGTTGGGATAGTTATGGATTAGGGCCCAACTAATCTCATATAATCATGATTTATATTTTTTTAGGTTGAATTAAGGTATACACGAGTATTAATATAGGAAAGGCATGTATGATACATAGGTTTCTCAAAGGGAACTCGTGTATGAAAGGTATAGGCAGGTTGCAATGCACATAGTCACGTATGCAACCCAAAACTCAGAATAAAAATATATAAGGCTCATTTGAGGATAATGTATCAAAGGTCATGCACATCTATATTTTTTTGGAAACTTCAATCCCAATTGTCCTTTTTTGTACCGACATGATGAATGTCAGCACTTGGATGGAGAAGTGTCATTTGGCTGATAACAGATGCCCCCTAATGTGTGAGGACAAAGGGAAGAGATGGATGAAATAGATTATAATATTTATCTTATAGAACTCAGAAGTCCAAGGAAGTAGAGGAAGTACCTGAAACAAATACATATCAATGTCATATACAAAATCATATATGAGGATGTCATCAAAGGATAATCTAAGGATAATGCATCAAAGGTCATGCACATCTATAGTGTTTTGGAAACTTCAATCCCAACTGTCCTTTTTGGTATCGACATGATGAATGTCAGCACTCAGATAGAGAAGTGTCATTTTGGATGATAACAGATGCCCCCTAATGTGTGAGTTCAAAGGGAAGAGATGGATGAAATACATTATAATATTTATCTTGTAGAACTAAGAAGTCCAAGGAAGTAGAGGAAGTACCTGAAACAAATACATATCAATGTCATATACAAAATCATATCTGAGGATGCCATGTTCAATATACTGGAACACTAGGTCCTTTACAATATTTTATACATCATATAATGCAGGTACAAGACCATGTATATTACAAAGGTTGATTGAATCCATAATATACAATGATGATTATTCAAAATATCAAAGCTGTGTAGGTGAACAAAACACAATCTTGTGCAACTTAGGTTATAGATGTGAACCTAATTTGTTCGTCAAAATCCAAAGGAACCAATACAATCCAGGCCATGTGAATAGATGTGTTGAAGTCGAACATGGAAAGGATTCAACAGATTGTCAATCAATAGATGAAAACTAACAAGTAAAGCAAAGGAGTTTACCAATGATGAAAGTGAATCCTAAGGTATCATCGTCAAAACTATAGTTATTCATCTTTAGGATGTGCTGATGAGAAACCATGTTGTGATGAGGAAGGAAATATATCCTCCAACGGATCACAAGAGTGACTAGGAACTAGATAAAGGGAATGGAGACATAAGTAATATTTAGATAGGATATTGATATAATCAAGATAATAATCAGATGCAGGGATAAATCCTTGAACAGTGAGCATGACACATAGATGACCCAAGGAAACTTTTAACTTTATATATAGGACAACTAGACTTATCTATCATGTAGGAGACATGATCAAATTCCCCATGTATAAATGAGAAGTGGAGGAGTAAGAAACTCGAAGTCATAGATGAGCTAACAGTGTACACTGAGACATGAGTATTAGAAAGTTCACACCATACTATGTTCAAGGAGGACATGCTGCCACCGTCTATAACCCAAAAATAATACTTCTTCCTTATCTTTCCTATTAAATTTTAACGAGTCCAGGGAAGTCAACTCAGGTCTCTCTTCATTTTTGACAAGCTTGAAGAGGGGAGAGAATAATGCTTGATAATGTCACTGATTCATGGATTTTATGAGCCCAAACTAGTACATTCTCATTGGTGTTTTCATGTTTAGAGAGTCTAAAAAATCCGAAGAAGACTCCAGGGGGGTCCTTTTTCATCCAATTTAGTCTCCTAAGGCGGAAAAATTATAAAACATACCAAACAATAGTAAACTCAATTCTTTGTTATTAGTTTTTAATGAACATGACAAAGACATAAATTGCACTCAGAATCTTTTTCATGTTTAGGTCGAGAGAAGGAAAAAGAGAAAACTAAGCTCATACTAGGAGCTCCTTTTTCGTAAATTTTGTCCCTCAGGTCCGGAAAAGTGATAAACCTATGCCCAAGAATACTTTTCTCAATTTCATAGAAAAGAGAGCGATACTTTCTCATGTTATTCCACATGGTCCAAGAAAGTTATAACCTACCACCAATGGGATTCCCATTCACATATTCTTAATGAGCCTGGACGGACAAGTTTACTCGGTAGTCAAGTCTATTTTGAGGAGCTAGAACTTGGACTAAAGAAAATCCATAAGGGCGAGGAGCCTTATAAAGGGTATATCTCGTCAAAAGAGACCAAAATAATTCTCAATTTGGAATGAAAAATAGCTAAGAATGCTCCCCTAAACCTACAACAAATTTGACATGAGTACCAAAAGGAAATCAATGTGTTCTAAACTAGGGTACTCATGGAAGGAAATCTCTATCCATGAAAGAACAATGGTATAGACAAGGTAAAAATGGTTAAACACCATAGTCCATGGTCAAAGTAGTGATCCTAGGGTTAAGGCAGATTAGGTATCGATGCAAAAGTGCATGTAAATAACCAAAATCCCATCCAATATGAGTGAATAATAAATTTAAGTAACGTTGGACCTGTTGCATTAGGAAAACATGACATGGAATTAGTTTGATTTTTGCTAGAAATTAAAACTATATGCTAAAAACCCACATTTTGAAATTATTTCTATAAATAGTTCAAAAATAGAAATCAAAATCACCATTTCATATTTTTACCGAATATAGGCAATTTTTACCTCTAACTTCAATCGCTCGGTGTGGACAATGTAGTGGACGATTTTCAAATCCACAAGTGCTAGGTAAGTCAACTCTTCATTCTTTTCCATTTCATCCATTCAAATTTTCAATTTTAAGCAAAATTTTGATGTTTTAAGCCAATTTTAAAGGGTTCATGTTGTATACGCAGGTATGTGACTTACACAGTCATGTACACGCATTTTATGCTCGACTTTCCCAAAGGCAACCCACGTATGATACGTGATATATCTAAAAGACAGTCATGTATACTACACGACATAGAAAAAATATAATTAGGGCCAAAATCAAAGTTTTCTAATGAATTTTAATTTTTTATGGTGGCTTTATGGGTAGGCTAAAACATGTTGTTGCAGTGGAGGGAGAGGTAACATGAAAATATGGACCAAGATGCACTTTGAAGTGCCCCCATGGTGCAAGTATTATGGAAAAGTGGGTTGTTAAAGTTGTTTTGCACCTCACCCATGCAGGCCAATGTCTGTTTCCTAGATTTGTTTTAACTACTGGTAATATGATCTAGGTGCCTTTAACCTACAAGGTGAGATTCTAGAAATTGCATTGGAAGACATATATTTCGTTGCGGGTTTGTCACAATGGGGAACACCTGTTAATCTCGAGGGTATCGGTAGGGGTAGTGACCTTTTAAGTGTTCAGGACTATATCAACACTTACCGCATGCCTAGTAGTAAAAAAAGGGGAACTTGCATCCCTATTGCACATATTCATAACTTGCCATTATAGGTGCTGGTAAGCACAATAGTGAGGGTTGTAGGATCGTCATCACTCCATCTTGCTACTCATAACTAGATGAGAATCGTTGTAGAGTGCCTACAAGGAGTTGTATTTAACTGGTGCTTGAGAGTAATCCCGATAATGAAGAAACAAATCTCTGACTACAAGAGAGGCCAACAGAAGAAATTTGGCTATTCTAGTATATTGGTGGCCTTCTTCTTTGAGAGAGTGCCTACCCTCAACCCTACAGTACCTCTACTATCTTTCTCTCCCTATCATCCTAAACTGAGTAGGTGGGGAGAAATTTTCCTTTTCTAGCACAATGGTGGCTCGATTCAGAGTGTCTATGATAATGAATTCTACCTATGGTGGGGATGAAAGCTACCAACACTAGAGAAGTTTCCATTACCTTGTCCTCCCTCCTGGAGGAGCATGGAGAGCATCAGGTATTTTTGTTTTTTCAATTTTTTAAATTTTTATGAATTTTTAATCATAAAGATATATACATGTGTATAAGAGTTTTAAATCCTTTTAAAGTTTAAAATACAGATATTGGACTAGTATGCCCTGATGGGAATCCTTGGATGTATGTACGACTGGTGGCAAGAGAGGATCAGGGTTTGATTAGGGTACTTGAGGGGAAGCTGGCTAGGCTGGCCCAAAGAGTCCAACCTCTACATATTGATTCGTTATCCCTACCATTTTGCAGGAACTAGTTGTTAGTATTCCACCCACCTAGATACGCCTTATGAGAAGAGTAGCTAGGGCGGTACTTTTCTACCTAGATGTCACTGAGGCTACTGTAGTTGAAGAAGATGAGGAGGCCCAAGAACAGGATGATCAGGATGACCAGGGTGGTCAGGATGACTAGGGTGATTGGGATGACCAGGGTGGTCAAGATTAGACCTAGGGGCATTTTATGGATTACGATCCAGTTTTTGTATATTTTTTTATATTTCTATAGTTATGACTAGATCTGAGGATCAATAACTTGATCTATATATATGGATAAATATTCACACACACACACACGTATTTCCAATTTATTTACATGTGTTTTACAATTTATATGTTGTGTGTATATTTATGAAATATGTGTTAAGTGTCGATCTAAGATATAATTCGCATATCCATAAGTTAATGAATTTTGATTTATTGGAATATGATTAAATGTGATAAAGTAAAATTTTCTTTCCAATAACCTAAATTGCAAAAAATGACGTGATAAAATAGGGTTTCACACCTGATAAGCTTGATTGAGTTGGGAAACCACTAGTTGAGAGTCAATTCTAACTTCCAACTGGGTGATACCACATGACAAGGAATCCCATAAAATCTCAATGATAGTCTTGTATTTGGATACATTATTTGTAGTAGGACCTAGGCAAGCATCTCCAGAAACAACTAGTTGTCCTAAGGGCGAGTAAATAACCCATGCGGCTAAAGACAAGTTGCAAGTGTGACAGCCAACGCCATCTACAAAAACTACGAACCACTTGGAAGACATCTGTAATAACTAATAGATGGTATAAGAACACAAACTGGCTAGTTATTATAGATAAAGGTACATACAATAAAATTATAAGAAAAAGTGCTAAGCCTAATCATAGTACTTCTTCAGGTAGAGCCCATTTCTAGGATCAAGAAGCTTATTCCCCTCGAAAATAGTTAATTCATGTGCCCCTTTCTTCAAAAATTTTGACACGACATAGGTTCCTACCCAAATAGACTTGAATTTCCTTGACCCCCGGGGTTCTTTGTATTGGTCTAAGAGCAAGACAAGGTCCCCTTCAGAAAAAAAAAATCCTAGGTTTGACCAAATTATCATATTGATTTTCACCCTATTTTTATGAGCCTTGTTTGTAGTCAACGCAACTCTACGTTGTTCATATAGATGTTCTAAGTGTAAAAAACATTCCTCTATCTCAGTCATATGAGGTAACACATGAATGGAAATTTTTAAAGACAGAATTTTGCATTCAACTGGGGTAATTCCTTCCACTCCGTGAACGAGTTGGAAAGGAGAGAACCCCATGGCAGTTTTCACATTTGTTTGATAAGCCCAAAGTGTAGGATACAACATGATGTGCCAATTTGACCGAGTTGCATTAATACTATGGTTGAGAATAGTCTTCAAGGTCTTACTAACTTCCTTGACTTTACCATTCGCTTAAGGGTATAAATACGATGAATGTTCTTGTTTCAACCCTAGCATAGTAGCCAATTCAGTCATCATGCTATTTTGGAAGTGGTTGCCATGGTTACTGGAAATCTCTTTAGGAATACCGAAACATGCAATAATCTATTTGAAAATGAAAAAAGCCGTAGTTTCCTCGTCATCCTTATAAGTGGGCAATTCCTCTGCCCACTTCGTAAAGTAATCCACAAAAACAATGATGTATTTGTGCCCCTTAGCCAAAACTAGGTTGCATGTCACATAATCTATACCCCACTTGGTGAAGGGGCCCACTATAATGACAGGAAATAATGGAGCAGAATATGACTGCATCAATCTGGTGTAAAGCTGACAAGGATGACAGTGATTCACAGCTTCCACATAATATTTAAAGATCGTGGGCCATAAATAATCCGCATGTAAGATTTTATGGGCCATTGCTAACCCAAATGTCCCCCACACGGTTCGCTATGGGACTCATTTAGGACAATCTCATTCTCTTTGTGGATGAGGCACCGACACAAAATAGAGTCTACCCCTCTACGATATAAAGTATCTCCAATGATGAGGTATTTTTCACATGTGTGCATAATTTGTGTCGTTCTTCCTGCGAAAAGGTTGTAGGACCCTTCAGAGTCTAGAGATAGACAAGTATATCTCCATACCAAGGGTCAGAGGTGGAAATCAAGAAAATGTGCTCATCTAGGAATGAATCTTCTTCAATGGCTACATATTCTTCAACTAGAAATTCTGCAATAAGCTCTACAAAAACTAAGTATTTTTTGGATTTGGAGGATTGAATATCCAAGTCAAACTCTTGGAGAATTACTATCCATTTGTTAAATTTTCCTCCAACTATACATCGGAATAAGACATATTGGAAAGGATTAACATCTGCCACTATTGTTGTAGTCCTCAGTAATATGTAGTGACATAACCTCTGAATAACATACACAGCTGCTAACGCCAATTTTTGGCGTGGGAGTACCTAATTTCATGGCCAGGTAAAGCATGACTAAGATAGTAGATGACATGCTCTTGGAGCTCATCATCCTCCTATACTAGCACTACCCCTATGGTCGACTTGGATGCAGCAAGATACATTATAAAGTAACAAGAGTAATCTGATGGATGCAATAAAGGTGCCGACAAAAAAGCTTTCTTTAATTCCTCGAATGCAAGTTGTGCGGTTTCATCCCATACAAATGGGGTGTCCTACTTCAACATGCACATGAAACCTTTGGTGATATTGGAATAATTCATGATTAAACGTCAAAGAAAGTTAGACTTTCCTTGCAGGATCTGAAGTTTCCTGATGGAATGACGAGGCAGATTTACAATGGCTCGACTTTCAAAGGATCCACCTGAATACCTTTGTTAGAAACAATGAACCCGAGAATCCTACCTGGCTTGAAATAGAAAACACACTTGTGGGGAGTCAAGCATATTTTGTAATTCCTACATCATTCAAAAATTAAACGCAAGTGATCTAGATGGTTGATCCTCTTACGAGAATGCACCGATAGATCATCTAGGTAGGGTTCGACAATAGACTTGATGTCATGAAAGGAAAAATTCATTTCCCGCTGAAAGGTAGCCCTTGAATTATTTAATCCAAAAGGAATTTTATTGTACGCAAATGTAACCCAAGGACAAATGCAAGCCATTTTATGTTGGTCTTCTTGCTTGATTTGAATCTAATTATACCCGGAGAAACCATCCATAAACAAAAAGACTTTACTCCCCGCACAAGCATCAATGATTTGATCTGTTAATGGTGTGGGGTAGTTATCCTTAGGATAGGATTTTTTCAAATCACAAAATTCAGTATAGACACACATCATCCCTTGATTTTTATCGATAGGAATAGGGTTGGATATCCATTCCATCAAAGCTATTGGGTAAATAAAACCAGCTTTCAACAGCTTTTCAACTTCAGCCTTAATGGTTGTTGCTTTATGTGGATTGACAGGTCTAAGTTTTTATTGAATTGGTTTGGAATCAGGATAGGTTCAGATTTCATGTTTGACTATCGATGAAACTATGCCTGTAATCTCCTCATATGACCAAGAAAACACGTTGCATAACTCCTTAAACAAGGTCATATAGATAGCAATCTCCTCCAGAGAGCAGTTTACACCAATATATACATTTGACACAACATTGGGGTTCACAGAGATGTTTATAGGAATAGTAACATAAATGTTTTCCATATTCCCCTCATAAAAGATTCCCTCCCTTGGTAAGGGATTGATTGGTATATCAGCATCACCTGCCAGTCTCATATGGAAATATTGATTTTCAATCCTACTTAATTCTAGAAGAAAGTATGATCTATGATGAATATCTTCGTAGATCTTATTTTGCCCGCTCATAGCTTCCAAAATGGCTTTGTTTGAAGGCAAAACCATGTCTAAGAAATTGTCAGTCTATAAAGAGTTCTCTGCCCAAGCAGGGAGATAGGATTCTTCCGGCTCCTCTGAGATTGTAGGAGGAACAAAAACATGATCAACAGTGGTGTTAACTATAGCTTGATAAGCTACTTCCATTGCCAATATGGGTACTTCAGGCTCATGACAAGAAGGAAGAACCCAAGGATCTGTTCTATCGCCAACCGTTGCAATAGACTTCCCTACAATAGTAGAACCTAAATAATTAATCGGGGCTGGGATATCGAATGTGCCCATTAATTATGAATACATTCCAGCCCCTAATCTCCTTGAAGAAGGTTTGACCTGATCAACCAATGGCATGGTTAACTCATTAGTTTCCATGCATCCCTTTTGAGTGAAACTAAGTTGGTCTACTATAACCAACTTGCCTTCGTGCGAAAACACTACCACCCAAAGAATGGTCGATGCAATTGGAGACATGGAATAAGTCCAAATTATACCCAGAAGCAAGTTGTAATCCAACGATGCATCAATTACCTCTACTTCAACAGAAACTGCCTTCCCTACCAACTTTATCTCAAAAGTTGGTAGGATACCATGTGGACGAAATGACCTTCTGTCGAAAGCAGTAACTAGGGTGTTTGATGGGACTAGCTGTGGAGATCCAAGAGCCTTCCACCAAGACAAGGACATGACACATGTGGGAGTATCTTCTTCAAAAAATGACCTTCCTATCATTTTTCCACCATGGATGACATCTATCGACAAATCCACATGATACGGTAGAGGAATTTTGACATCAAACAAATTAAACTTCACCAGAAGGCCCGATGAATCTATACTACCTAAGGCTACTGGGAGTCACACTAAGAGTGCATCTCGTTGGGCAGGACAACTTTGTAACACCTCCAAAGCTGACATTGCATAAGGGGTTTGGGATAAATATTCAACTATAGAGTAATTTTCTATAGCCCTAGCATTAGGATTGTGCAATGTTTTCTTGAAGATACCTTTTGGTATCTTAGGCATAGTTTCAATAGGTTTTTCAATTGTGAGAGGGTTAAAAGTTTCACCTATAGACTTACTCTTCTCGGGAGCCTCTATCTCATAGTTCTTGTTTCTATTCTGGAGTAATGTTTGGGATTGAATCATGTTGATATAATTTTAGTCATGGGAATTAGAAATGCCCCCTGCTACATTTTGTCCTTGGGGAAAAGGATCCTTTAGGACAGCCAGTTGTTGAATTTTGAGCATCTTCTGAACTTGATCCATAAGAGGGAATTGATGGGTCATGTGATCTTCCTAGCACAAATTACAGGGAAATTTCACCTTGTTCTTCTCTTTTTTCCCCCCATCATCATTATTTTTGTGTTTTTTCTTGTTTTGGTTTTCCTCACCTTTCTTCCCCTTTTTCTTTTTCCCACCGGGCTGCTAATTTCACTTTTGGAAGGATTAAGCAAAAATGTTTGCATCTTGGAATGAGGGGGTAGCCTTTGCTACCTCCACTATAGACTGTTTAATGGACAACTCATTGAGTTGTTTTTCTAAATATTCTACAGTGGGAGATTTAACTGAACCAACCACACCATTGGCATGGGGTCCAGGATTAGGTTTCTCAACACTATGTGTTAGCCTCAGTGCATCAGGGATGATTTCATATCCCAGACTGAGAGTATATCAAATCTAACTGTTGGGCCCTAAGGATAGCCTCTTCCTCATTAGTTACTCCCAAAGTGGAAACATCCTTATATGTATATGACAATAAGGACTTAAGGAACCATTCTAACAAAAACTCGGGAGGGATAGTGGCCTTAATGAGCCTCTTCTGCCTTCATCACTCTTGTATATGAACTGAAATGTGAGTGGCTTGTCATGCTGAAAGGTGGACAATAATTCTATGTGGGAATCATACCAGACAGGAAGTTGGAAATGGTTAAGGAACACATTTGCTAAGTCCCAAAAACTATCAAACACAATAGAGGGAAATTCAATGTACCACTTTGATGCGGCACTAGTCAGAGTTTTTTTGAACAATCTCAATTGAATGGTGTCATCGTTCAATGAGTTGGAAGAGCTCCACAAGTGAAAGGTGGTGATATGATCTCCTCGGTCTTCACCAACTTTTCCTTCGAATTTTAGAATATCTGAGAGTAGCTTGGTAGGGATGGGTGGCTAGGTGGCATTATGTTTCACCTGGTCATTCATTAACTTGGAAAAATATGGCAAGTTCAAAGTTTCCAAGAAAGGAAGTTTGGGCCTAACTAGAGACTAGAAAGTACGTGTTTGGGAAGTAGAAGGACTTGACCCCTAGATCCCAAATGTAAAGCTGAGGTTTCCCCTAGCTACCAGTTGTGAAGTAGTTGGACTACTTTGAAAAGGATTCCACCCATAAGCCAGTTGATTATTCATATGTGGTGTAGTGTATGTGGTTTTAGCTACTCCAATTGAAACCAGATTTTGGAAAATAGGAGTAGGTATCCCTTCACTAAAAAGCAAGAAAGGAGATCTCATGAAAGGAGCCAAAACCGATGTTTGAAAAAAATGACTATAAGGTTTATTGTTTCCAAACTACACCCCTACATATGTAGGTGTGCAGACTACATATGGGGTGGATGGAGGAATGTTCCCCCCATTCCAAGGAAAAACCTAGACAAATGAAGAGGATCCAATAGGACCACTCTAAGCAGTGTGTGCAAAAGAAGGTGAAGCAGAAGGCACACTAGGAATCCTAGTGACCACCCCACCAGAAGTTCCTACTACATTTGTGGAATCTAGTGGTTGAATCATCTGACTAGCTGGAGTGAAGGGAGTAGTAGGGTTATTTATTCTAGGGGTACCAACCGGGGGAGGTGACACTCCTTCAGCCAGAATAGATGAGATGGGGGTAGAAGGACTCTCTCCTGCACTAGACATTAGTCTGCTCACAGGAACACCAATCAATGTTTAATTGAAATGATGAACCTAGATGATCACAGGATTGTTTAGTTCAGAAAGAGGTGAATTAAAGTTTCTTGCAAACTCGTCAGCCTGCAAGTCTTATATCTCTATTGTGGTTGTATCAACCTAGTTTGTCCTAAGTTCTTGCTCACCCGAAACTTCACTAATTCCTACCGGTTCAAAGGAACCATCTGTGTCTAATCTCCACCTTTGAAGGGGTGGTGGAGGTTCCACTGTAGTAAATGGAGGAAGGTTTTGCAACCTTCTTAACCTTCTAAGAGGTTGGTCCTCCATGATTGAAAATTTGACTCTTCACACACCCTAAGGTCGGCTAAACACAAACAAACCACACAGCAATCACTACAAAATTTCCTAAAGTCACAACAGACACAAGGGGTATAAGACATGCTTTCCAAAAGAAAGCTGAAAGACAATTACTTGGCGTCCTTGTATATGTTCTTAGGCACAAGCGGAGGAATCACCCACCGCCCTCGCACACCTTCTACTAGGGTTACCTTCCAAGCCCATCCAAGGTCAACCAGAAATAGTCTTTCGGTGTACCTGTGTATGAACCCTAGATGTCAAAGAGACTAAAGGCTACCTCAACTATATTGACAGTCTTGGGGGACAGTCACAAGCCTAGTTCATACACATGGGCAAGGTAGCAAATCCTAAAACCCTATCAACACCAGCACCGCATGGGGCCATGGGGTGGTATTGACAGAAGTCCCCAGATGTGAAAAAACCTTGGTCTACGCTTTGACAAAGAATTAGAGGTTTATATCCTCAGTCCAAACCTCCACGCGGCCTCGTGCTTAACTCCCGTTTGAGAGGAGCTTCCCAGATACAATCAACATAGAAGAGGGTTTACCTATTGATTGGACAACTACATCTGAATTTAAACACTTGTGGAGAGTTTAAACTCCCTATTCCACAAGTCTAGCCTAATCTAGTTGGTGTATGAGCCTATAAAATAAAACTTGCTAATAATTTTTTAAATTATATCGTTCATTTTAAAGGTTGTTCTTAGTGAGAAGGTAAATGGTGTGAAAGAATGTGATTTTATAGACTCAATAAGAAAAAGAAAAATGATATATAAAGAAAATTCCAAAGTAAATTGCAACTACTTAAACCAAATTTCTTTTTTTTTTTGCAAATATAAGCTAATCAAATTGAAACTAAGTGCGAGAAAACTAATACTTTTTAATAACTTTAGAAATTTAATTTGAAAAATACTGAAAATAAAATGACTAAATGCAACTAAATGCAAAAGTATAAAATGTTTTTTCTTCACTTTTTCAAATTCTTCAAAAACTACAATACAACTAAATGCAAATTTTTGAGCAAGTTTGAATAATCAGACTTTAGACTCACAGAGTCATGCCACTAATAGAAAACTTCCAAGCAAGAAAAAAACCAAAGAAGATAGGGAAAAGCAAACCCTTCCCAAATTTTATGCTACTACAAGATATACGCGACTGTGTATGCAGGAATCCCATGTACCATATGCGACTGTCTTATAGAGAAACCCACATATACAAGGTCTTATATGCAACTGTGTATAATAGAAAGCTGCGTATATAACTAAAAAAATTTCAATTAAAAAAGAATAGCAAAGGCTTATGGGAACACTACACTGTAAATAAAAAGAAAGATAAAAAGGACCACACTCAGAATCAGAAACAGAACAAAGACAGGTAAAGAACCTACAGGATAAACCCACAGCAGCTTGGACTACTCCCCAGCGGAGTCGACGGTGCTGTTGTATAGGACATTTCACCCTTGTAACATAGGGTCTGGAGTTACCAGCTTACTATTAGACTTGTATAAAATTAGCTTTTACAGAATATGGAATGAGAATAGGAATATATCTTAGCTTACCCGGTTTATGATGGTTGATTCAAGCTTGGTCTTCTCTCGCTCCAATCCTCTCCAAAGATTATAAGGATGCTTCTCTTCACCTACAAAGAGCCAATTCTTCAATCAATATCCCATATATATAAATCACAGGTTAGATGAAAATCATATTAATAACATAATTGAACATATTCATTAAACCAATATACATGAGATAAGCACAACACAAGATTGGAAGAAGAATTCTCTTTATTAACAAACAGTGAATAGGTAAGAATACAACCCAAATTCTGACACAAGTACTCCTCTGCAACTGAGGAATCTAAGTTCTTCTACTCCAAGACTCTGAAGGTATACCACCAGCATAACTTTTCTCTTCCAGAATTGATTGATTATCCCCATCCCAAGACCTCTATTTATACTTTGGAAATAGAGAGGTTTCAAAGCTTAGGATGGTTGAGATAGTTGGGATAATTATGGATTAGGGCCCAACTAATTTCATCTAATCACGATTTATATTTTTTTAAGGTTTAGTTAAGGTATACGCAGGTTGCAATGCACATACTCATGTATAACATGTGAGTTGCAATACACATAGTCATGTATGCAACCCAAAAATCAGAATTAAAATATATAAGGCTAGGATGAGCATAATGCATCAAAGATCATGCACATCTATAGTGTTTTTTCCACTTCAATCCCAATTTTCCTTTTGTGTACCGACATGATGAATGATAACACTTGGACAGAGAAGTGCCTTCAGTATCTGTTTCCATTATACTGAAGTAGAAAAGGGAGGATCCATGGAACTTGAAAGTAACAAAGTGGAAAATGCACAAGAACCAACAGGTCTATGTGTCAACAAGGAACAACCATCATATGATAACCTTGGATAGTCCTTTGAAAATGGAGATATTGGGCCTTCTTTCAATTCAAAAGGTCTCGGTGGATCTTTAGTTTCTAAAAAATTCCATGGTACCTCTCCTAACATCACAAGTACTTTTACAGACTCATTTAAATCAACATGTATTATTGACTCCTTAGTTGCATCTAAGGAATATTGACTCACTAATTTCCTAGAATTTTCATTGATATCTGATGAAGTTTGATATTTATTTAGTGCATCATAATAATTTTGTTTTCTGGTTTAAAATTGTAAATGGTAGATCATAAAAAATTCCTTAATGCATTACTAACTAATAAGACACTTTAACACTTCTTCTCAAATTTATAAATTTAATGGCTACTATTTTAGATAGTTGTTTAAGTATGGTCCTCTTTTTGTCATATTATATTGTGTATGTGAAGAAGAAGAGGAGAGGGAGGGAGGAAGAATAGGAATAAGAGAAGGGTGAGGAGGAAGAATAGGAGGGGGGATAGTAGGAGAGTAGTAGGAATAGGAGGAGCGGGAGGAGAAAGAGTAGAAGTAGGAGTGTTGTCGCCTTTCACACACCTGGGTCACGTGGCAGAAATCTTCAAGCCACTCGGTGTGTCCTTGGGGGCAAGTCTCGAGTCAAGGTTGTCACCTTGTTCTTGAATCCTCCGTTTAGGCTCAACTCCTAACAAAGCCAAGGGAGGTAGGCCCTATTGAGTTACTAAGGATAAATTAATTAGTGTGGTGATGTTAAACTGAATGAGTTACTTAAGAGTTTGAAAATTAACCATAAAAAACCATAGATGACAAGATACAAAATGAGCACATGAAAGCACAATACTGAGACACAATATATATATATATATATATATATATATATCAAGAAAATAACCAGTGCCTTAAAATGGAGTCAAAATAAAATCAATGTACTTGCATGTGCTTGGAGTGAATGTTTTGCAATTGCCTCTTGGTACGTTTTAAGTTAATGTGAAATATGAGTTGATTAAAATTAGGTGAAGGGGTGGACTCCAGATATACCAGAGAGTACTTGGAGTATGTCCAAAACTAAACCTTCAAGGCTACCCATAAGGAATATGTGGGATGAATGGAGTCTCTAGGGCTATTGTTCATAACGCACCTATTAGGGTGTGACAGAGATTGGCTCCTCGAGGTCACTTTTCAGGAATTCCCACTTCCTTTGGGTATTTTGCCACCGTAATGGTTTGATCTAGGTCTTGGATTTTCACCTAATGGTTTGTAAATTTGGGAGAGTGAATCCTAATTATTCTATCCACTTGATTGTTTTTTATACAAATTGACTAATCAGACGAACCGTAGCCAAGTGCAGAGCATACACACCGGAGTCTTTTCAATTTTAGTAAATTTTGAGATGGGTGTTCTTGTTAAAAAAAAAACCCTCCAGGAACCTCTTTCGATCCAAGTGGATCTCAATTGGGGAATCAAGGAGGGGTTAATTTTATAATAGCTAATGAAACAAATGATGAAAATGAAAACATAGATACACAATTTCGGTTTTCTAATTAGTCCTACCACACATCTCTTTCCCCTTTCAGGTCAATCAGGCAGTCATGGGGTAAGTATTAAGATTACTTTGAAATCTAAAATATGGAATATGAAATTGATAATAAATCTAAGTATACTATCCTGCAGATTAGAAGTATGCTAGTTTTCAAAAAAAAGGAAAGAAAAGGAAAAAGGAAACACGAACATAAATCCCCCCTGGGGGGATGGTGAATAGGCTCGAAAGAGCCTATTCGAAAAGACCCTTTCTTTTTATTAGCAGCGATTTACAATATCAGAAAATTAAAATTGATGCACTTTGGTCCTTGTTATCTGGGATCCAAAGTCTTACAACAAGCTTGTAACAAGCTAGAATTAAAACACAGTGGTGGGGAAAGCTTCCGGGAATCTTCGGCTCGTCCAAGAGTCGGAAATTGGGCAGAGTCTCCTTCTCTTTTTTGTTAGACCTGATAAAAAACAGCAAGAAATCCAAATCAAATGTGCCCAAACACACTTTGAAAGTGTTTTGGGTCACTACACTAGTTACCGAAAAAAAACTAGTGTAAAAATTTGTTAAGTTGGGGTAATCTAGTTTTGCAAAAAGGAACAAAGGAAAGCAAGATTTCCTTGGGATCTTGCTTGCTATTTGGGAAACCAATGAGATGTGTGATTTTATTGTAGAATATGAAAATTTAAAGTACAGCAAAGGAAACTACCTTAAAACAAAGCTATGAATTTTCATTAAAATGCTTGCAAAAAGAGGATAATTTCAACTAGATCTCTTAAAATATAACTTTATATGCAAAACGGAACTGAGATCTAAACTTAATAAAGGATCTTAATAACTAGATATATATCAAATTTTCTTAATGAGATAGATCTAAGCAATAAGACTCTTTAAAAGTAACCAATTTGAAGAGAAATTAAGATTTTGAAGGAGGAAGAGAGAGAAAGAGTGTTTGAAGCCTGGGAATGTTGGGCTTTGGATTCTGCTTTGGTGGAACACCGAGGGACTATGTCATTCAGAATATTTTGAAGATGAGTAAGATGCAAACTAGATAAACCTCTTCTACAAGCGATATCACCTGCAACTTAGAAATCCTTGCACAAACAGATGGTTAAAACATAGGTGTTGCTGGAAGAGATATTTGGAAAGCATGTGTAGTGAGAATTTCTGCTCACTGCAGGGGAAAGAATGGATCCCTTTTGCCTATAGGGCACAAGGGTAGGTTCCTACCCTTAGAAAACAGTAAAAAACTGAAGTAAAAATGACTGAAACGGAGCTGCGAATTGAAGCTAAGCTAAGCTACTCTAGAACAAGTAAATGGCAGCTATTGTAAACTACATCTAAGAGCAAATAATAGAAATAAATATGGACATGCAGCCCTTGTGAACCCCTTTGCAAACAGTGGGTTAGGGTTCAACCTCCAAAACCTGCAAAATAAACCTATACTACTATGAAGAGAACCTACAAATGATGTTAATGGAAAACCTGCAACTAGAAATATTGGTTAGAAAACAAAACAAGTAAATAAACATACATGAAAGAAGCTATACCTCACTTGGATGGAAATGGGCCACCATGCCCTAGCTCATGGGAGAACCTCTCTCTTGGTTGGGGAGCAATGGCTTGGAGAAATGGAAATAGACGAGAGGGAGAGTGGGTGGTTTGAGAGCAAGAGGTCTCAAAGCATCCACGGGGCAGCATAACAATATGCAAATGAAGAGTGTTTTGAGAGTGACCCCCCACCCTCCTTATATAGTTTTTCCAAGGGGTTTTAGGGCTTTAAGCCCTTGGTCAGGGATTTAGCCCCTTTTTCCCTAGCTTTAGGCCTTTTCATGGTTTTAGCCCCTTTTTTAGGGCTTTAGCTCCTGGGGGTCTATTTTGGGCTCTTTTTTGGGGGTTTTAGCCCTTTTTCTTCATCCTTGGGATCTTTTGGAGGTATAGGGGTCAAATGGAAGGTCTTATGGAGTGAAATGAGTGTTGTGAGGTGGTGTCCTTGGGTGGTTTAGGCCATTGAGAGATGTGTGGGGTATTTTTGGGTTAACATATTGCCCCCTGATGTGTGAGGGCAGGAGCTCAACGTATGGCCGACGGACATCATAGAATTTTCTGTCGAGAGGTGGTGCTTCTAGGGTTGGGGCATGGTGGATTTTGGTTTTGTATTAATTTGGTTCCCATCAATGGGTGAGATACAATAAATTTGTGAAATGTATATGGACGAGGTGGGCATTCCCATGCTCGTGACAATGTCAAAAGAATCATTTGATCTATGATCTAAAATGCAAGAGCCGATCATATACAATTGATGTTACAATGATGGTTGCCTCTCCTATGAGGCTGAGTACAATACCGATCTGGTACATTGGACCCATGGAATTTTGATGGAATGCTATATCTTCATGACTGATGGTCTACTGGATCTGGAATGGTACATAGCTGTATGGACTCGCTGATTGAGAGTCAAAGTCTATGTGGCACAAGTATGCTGCATCAATCATAAAGGTATACCGAAGCATTACCGGGGCTTCTGATCACTATCTCCAACGCAACCCAAAAATCACATAGGAAAACCTATTTAGGTCCCTTGAGTGGACTCACCAATGTGCTAGAGTCGGGTGACATCCGAGGTCTTCGACTAAGGACTGTGTGGAACAAACCTTGTACGAATCTCAATGGTGTGATGATGGAGTTGAATTCGAGCACGTGAGAAACAACCATCCTGAGAGGCACTAAGGAATCCTCTCAAGTGGTCCAAGGAACTCATTAATGATGTCAATGAAACCAAGGTACAACGACCTCTGGGTCTATCCTCTGGAATATGTGTGTTGGCGTTGATAGAGGGAGACCTGCCCTTGGTTAAGGTGATGATGTTTCCTTGACCAAGAGCACAAAGGATAACCGAAAGATGTGAAGCAATATACAGAGTGACTCATTTAATTGGGGGGGAGGGGAGGGAAGGGAAAAAACTGAACAGGGGTAGGGGGGAGTGGGAGACTCAAACTTCCTTTGTTCAGAGTATGATAGCAGGGTGGACCACGCATCAAATGGGATCATAGCTGTAATACCAGCGATGTCGCTGCAGATGGGAAATACTTGGAGGAGGTGGAAAATTTTGATACTGATTGGATCCAAGGAAGACACATTGCAGAGTACTATGAACAAATGTGACCCAATGTGGGGATGCTGCCAAACTATTTTTTGTGGGGTGGTTTCTAGGGACATCATTGTGGTACAATATCATGGATTTTTGGCGAGCCCAAGAAGGTGAATGCTCGATGGTGCTTTCAATTTTAGAGAGTCTGAAAGCATGAAGAAGACTCCAGTTGGGGGCTCTTTTTCATTGGTAGTCTCCTGTGCCCGAAAAAGGATAAAACTATACATAGGAGAGCTCGCCCATCCTGGAGGGGATGAGAGACTTCTTTATTGTTGGTAGTCCAATCATGCTGGAAAAGGTTAAACCTATACTGAATAGACGGTCATTCAAATAATTTTTCGAGCATGAACGAAACCAAGTTTGCTCGATAATATTTTCTTAATGAAACGACTGTAAAAGAGCTTAACGACAACCAGTGGTGATATTTTTCATAAAGTGTGGCCTCTTTGCTCGAGAAAGCACAAAATTATGTAGAGGGGAACGGTCTTGGCTTAAGTGTACTAAGGAGGTACTTTTCATGGAATCGTCTACATGGTATGCAAAAGGAGGTAAACAAGATGATGTAGATTCCCTTTCCTCTACTTTAGCGAGTGGGAAAGGAAGCATTTGTGCTTGACGATCTTTTCATTGTGTTAAGGAGTCAAAAAAGAGCTTAAACAAAACTCCAATGCAGTCAATCGACTATGGTGGTATGGGTGATGCCCCATGTCGGGACGGTGGACAGAGGTCCAAAGGTTATCCACACAGTAAGGACAGAGCAGAAGGCTCTCAAACATACCAATACATGCATGGGATAGATCGCAGTAGAGGCCTGCAAGATGGTGCGGCAGAGGCACGCAAACCAAGGTGGCTCTTCGATAGAGGTCAGGATAGCGTGCGTGTGTGTTAATGTGGACGGACTTGACCACATGCGATGTAAGTACAAGTCCGGAGGCATTTATATGGCAAATATGTGAAAGAAAAGAAAACATTTTGTGGACAGTGGTCTAGAGGTTTGTGCAAGGTGCAATAAAAAGAAAAGACAATCTATGTGTTAAAAATACAAAATAAAAGCTAAAATTACATTTCTTAAATGTGCAGCGGCCTGAGGACACTTCTATGTCAAATACATGGAATAAAAACAAAGGATTTTATGGATGATGGTCCAATGATGTCTACGTAAGGTGCGGTGAGAAAAGACAATTATAACTATAAAAAGTTAAATATGGTAAAATCCTTAACGAGCGACGACCCGAATCACTCGCATGAGTTGCGATCGAGCAATGTGATACGAGTACTGGTCCATAGACACTTGCATCATTATGTCATGGCTCATGAATCGAGGTGACTCATGGGAAATGGTCTCAAAATTGACTATTTAAACATGAGACAATGGTTTCATAAGGAAATGAAAGTTTGATCCCGGAGGTGTGAGAGGTGTCTCGAATAGGTTCTGGGTGACTTTTGACTAGCAGCTGATGGTGCTACCTTTGAATTGTGCTAAAAAACATTGAAAAACAAGAAAAATAAAATGAAGTGACTCATAGGTGATGTTAAGTGTAAAATTTCTTGAGGTAAAGCCCATTGTGAGGGTTCTCCAAGATTTGTCCATCAGAGTTAATGAGGGTGTATGCCCCTTTTTCGAGTGAACAGTGGATGACGTATGGGCCATACCACATTGATCCAAACTTTCCTTTACCCAATTTATTGTTAGGTTGGTCATAGACTAGGACCATATCACCTTCGTTGAAGGTGCGAGGGTGGACATGGGAGTCATATTGGATTTTTTATCATGTTTTTGTTGCTTCGATGGCTTGGAGGGAAGCTCAACGGTCTTCTAAGGTTTACTCAAGTTGGAGGAGTCGTTCTTCTAAAGGTGAAGTATCAGGAAGGAGTTCCACCACATGGTGGAGAGATGGGATTTGGCACTCTATACGGAGCATTGATTCAACACCATGTACTAGGCAGAAAGGGGTGAAACCGATTGCGGTTTTTGTAGATGTGCGATAAGCCCATAGGGCAGAGAATAGCATGTGATGCCAGTTAGTTTTGTGATTTCCTATCATCCATTGGAGCATTGTTTTGATGATTTTGTTGACTGCTTCAACTTGGCCATTGACTTGAGGGTAGTAGGAAGAAGAGTACTGGTGTTTGAATTTCAACATGGTTGATAATTCAGCCCATACAATGTCTTTGAAGTGTATCCCATGATCGGAGACTAATTGTTTGGGGACACCAAACCATGTAATGACATGGTTGAAGAAGAAATGTGCTGTGTTTTTGGCTTTGCAATCGAATGTGGGCATGGATTCATCCCACTTGGTGAAGTAATCGACTGCCATAATAATGTACTTGTGGCCATTAGCCGAAACGGAGTTGATGGTCATGAAGTCGATTTCCCATTTGCAGAAGGGTCTGACTGTGACTACGAGGTGTAATGGTGAGGGGGTTTATTACCTTTGGGGCAAACAGCTGATAGCTACGAAAATGTTTGACTACCTCTATGCAATCAGCAAAGATGGAGAGCCAAAAATAGCCAACCCGCAGAATCTTTTGGGCGGTTGTTAGGCCTGAAAGGTGACCACCACAGGCTCCACTATGAATTTCATTGAGGATGGTCTTGGCCTCATCACGGGTGAGGCAACGACGTAGGATGGTATCAGTGCCTCGAATATACATAACATCTCCAATCAACAAGTAGCGAATGGATTGATATCGGATGCATCGCCTATCCTCATGATTGAAGTGCACTGGGAACTTTTGCGTTTGTAAATAGAGAAGGATGTCCCCATACC
This sequence comes from Pseudotsuga menziesii, assembly GCA_001517045.1. Taxonomy (NCBI): domain Eukaryota; kingdom Viridiplantae; phylum Streptophyta; class Pinopsida; order Pinales; family Pinaceae; genus Pseudotsuga; species Pseudotsuga menziesii. The sequence continues at coordinate 1,541,906 of LPNX011056180.1, read as the reverse complement.
ATGGGTCGTCTGTACATATGAAAAATAGGAAATAATCAGGGATATCATCCGTGGGGGGTGATGATGTGGTTAATGGGGGAAGATCGATCATGAGTGTGGCTAGTGTGAGTGCCTTTATGCTTTCTGGAGACACAAACTATAGGTTGAAATCTTGGAGGATGACTACCCACTTGGCTACTCGACCTTATAGAAGGTGGTGGCTTAAGAGGTACCGCATTGGGTTTGAATTAGCCACTACTTGAGTATGGTTGGAAATGATGTAGTGGCACAATTTTTGAGCCGAGAAGACGACGGCTAGGGATAGTTTCTCCTCGGGTGAATATCGTAATGGGGGTCCAGTTAGCTTTTGACTAATGTAGTAGATCATGTGCTCTTGGTGAGCATCATCTTCTTGGACCAAGACTCCAGCAATGGCATTTTCTAAGGCCGACACATAAAGGATGAAATATCGAGTGAAATATGGTGGTGAGAGCAATGGTGCAGAAGCCAGGGCTTGTTTGAGTGCCTTGAACAATTCTTGTGCTTGCTGATCCCAAACAAAGGGGATTTTTGTGCGGAGCAGGCGGATGAATCCATAGGCTTTTGTTGCATGCTATGGAACAAAGTGACGAAGGAAGTTGGCCTTGCCTTCTAGGATTTGTAGTTGGTGCCGAGTTCTTGGGGGAGGAAGATCAAGGATGGCATGAACTTTGAGGGGATCTACCCTTATCCCTTTGTGGGAGACAATAAATCTGAGTAACCGGCCTGCTGAGACACAAAAAATGCACTTAAGGGGGTTTAGGCAGATGTTGTACTTGCGACAACGTAAAAAGACTTGCCACAAGTCATCTATATGTTGTTCTTATTTTTATGATCGAGCGGTGAGATCATCCAAGTAGACCAAGATGATGTGAATTAAATCGTGGAAACAATATGTCATGGTGTGCTGGAAGGTGGCTCCAGCATTTTTGAGGCCAAAGGGCATGACTCGGTAGGTGAATGTGCCCCATGGGGTTGTGAATGCCATTTTGTAATGGTATTCTTTCCGGATGTGGATTTGGTTTTATCCAGAAAAACAGTCCATCAAGGAGAAGGCCTCATGTCTGGCACATGCATTGGTGTTCTGGTCAATGAACGGGGTGGGGAAGTTGTCTTTGGGACATGCCCCATTGAGATCATGGAAGTATGTACAAACATGAATGGTACCCTGTTTTTTATTCATGGGAACAGGATTAGAAACCAAGGTTGTGTATGCAATGGGATAAATGAAGCTAGCTATGCGTAGCTTCTCTATCTTGGCTTTCACCGTAGCCACTTTCGATGGATGGATGGGCCGTTGCTTTTGGTGGACGGGTGCCACATCAAGACATGTGTTGATGTGGTGTTCCATGATGGATGGATCTAAGCTGGGCATTTTAGTGTATGACCAGGTGAAGATGTCATGGAATTCTTGGAAGAGAGTGGTGTAGGCATTGACCTCTTCTGGGGAGCATGATGCCCCCAGCATGATTTCTTCAATGATCTTAGAGTTGGTTGAGATGTCAATTTTAATGGTTGGTGAAATGTTTGCCATGTTCCCTTCTTCAAAGGAATTTGGTGCTGGGTTTGGGTTCTTGAACCAGTCACCCTTCCCATGGATGAAATCTTTGGTCTCCACAGAAAACTGGTCAGCCTGCGACACAAGATCTTCCGAGAGGAAGAACGAGCGATGGTGCATGCCGTCCCATGGGTATTTTGGGGTAGTCAGAGCTTCAAGTATCTCCTCATCGTTGTTGAAACAATGAAGAGATAGGTCTGATGGACCATCGTTGGAGATGGGGATGAGCTGGTCATGCGAACTGGACATCATGTAAATGGACATGGTGTTTGACGAAGGAGGTGGTTGGTGAACTTCTTCAATCAAGGTGATCTCAGGCTCAAGGGAATGGTGAGGGAGGTTAGTGAGAGCCATTTGAAATTTGGGCAAGTCTTGGCAATGGTGGGAGTAATGTCCATACAAGCTGTAAAGGATGCAAGCATGGTTTGTCCTTAATGCCCTGTTATTTACTAGTGGCACAGTTGGGAGTTCAACCATGGGTATTTTTTCGTTCATATCCATGACATCTAGATGTGCATAGATCATTGGGATTTCAGGGAAATCCTGAGTTGGATGGCCCTGTTGTTCGCAGATGGCACAAGGTGGGATAGGTCATGGTTCTACAGTGGCTTTGGTGTTCTTCCCCCTCGCCCTTTTCGGTTGGGGTGGTGCAGATGCGGGTGCAGCGATTGGCCTATGTGGACCAGGTGGGGGGTGAGACTCAACCATAATAGGTTGCACCAGAGTTAACACAACCTGGGGCATTGGTGGTTGAGCTGGTGGATCTAGATACCACACTGGGATCCCCAACATAAAGTTTGGTAGGCTTAAAGTGGCCATGACCGGCTTGCTCGTGACACCAGGTGGGGGGAAGAGGAAGGGAATTGTATGGACTGGAGATGAGCCCACATAACTCCCAACTGGTTGCATGTGGCAGTGAGGTTGTGGTTGCGGCTATGCATAATGTTGCTGTTACGCCTATTGTTGGTGTTGAAACTACGGACGATGTTGTGGTTGTGGTTGGGGCTGCGGCTATGGTTGCTATTTGGGTGCAGCGATGCTTGATGAGACCATGCACAAGTCCACAGTTTGCTTTTGTGTCGATGGTGGTGACACCAATGGAAAGGAGCTGTCATGGTGGGATCGATAAACAACCCAGGGCCCACATTCAACAATTGGGAAGCTGGTGTGTTTTCAACCACAGTGTTGGTTGCAAGGATGACGTTAGCATGTGCGGTCACCCCTTGCGGCTCGGTGGTGGTGATGGTAGGGATAATGTTGGTAGGAACCATTAACCCTTGCGGATTGTGGTAGGTGAGCTGGTCAACCGTCACAATATTCCCTTCATGGGGGAACATCATGAGGTGGAAGATAGTCGACACGACTGCTCGCATGGCGTACATGTAACTCCTCCCAAGGAGGAGGTTGTAATCCAGTTGAGCATTGATGACCTCAATGTCAATCATGACTATCTTCCTGGCTAACGTGATGGGGACATGAGGGAGGATTTTTTGGGCTTTAGTGGGGTGTCCATAATAAGCCCGCATAGTCATGGAATATGGTTGTAGAATTGGTGATCCAAGATTCTTCCAAACCAAGGTAGACATGATGCATGTGGATGCCCCCTCATCCACTATGCATCAGTGCACAACCAAGTTCCGGATGGACACCAGGATTTGGAAGGCAATAGTGGAGGGCATGTGCGACTCTCTGTTTTCTGTGTCAAAGGTGATCAACTTGGAATTGGAGGGGTCTACTACCCCTAGAGCGGCTAGTAAGGCTTTTCGCTACTTTGGGAACATTTTAAGTACCTTAAGAGAAAACATGGTGGTTAGCGTTTGGGCCAAATCATCCATAATGCTATAGCTGACTACAGCTCTGGCCATGGAATTATTACCAATTCTATGTATGGGGGGGCACGGGAACGAGGGTAACTGGAGAGGTAAGTTGGTTGTCTTAGACATAGATGCTAATGATGAGTCAACAGGTTTGATAGTGGTACCATACTGGTTTCATCTATTTTCTAAGTTGACCTCTTCAGTGGTCATGGTCATTAGGTTGTGAACACTTGTTTCAGCCATGGGCGATGCCCCAGGAGCATTAGGATTGGCCTGGGGAGGGGTAGTGGTTGCCACCAATCCTTGGACTGGTAGTGGGTTTTGAAGCACCATGGGAGGAGGCCATTGTGGTGTTGGGTTGGGTTATGCTTGGTTTGTGGCGTCGATAGCCTGTTGGGCCTCGTTTCGAATGGCCTGCTTGGCACAACCCATGAGGGGGCACTTGAATGTATAGTTCCCATAGACCTCACAGAGTGTACATGGTTGGTTTGTGCAAAATGGGGCATTGTGTCTTGGTGCATTTGGTTGCGAGGGGTTATGGGATGGCTGGTTTGCTGCGGCATTGTTGGGAGGATTCGGTTGTTGACCGCCTCCCTGTGGTTGGTTGTTGCCCTGGTTACAGGGCTAATTATTTCTAGCTTGCCCTTGTTGATTGTTGGGGGTAGGTTGGTTGGGATGGTTTTGGTGTGCAAACACTTGTCCCAATGGAGAGGGTGGAGCGGGTGGAGTGGGGGCGAGGGCTTGGACTTGTTGCATTGGTGGTGCATAGTAGATTTATGTGGGTGGCGGTGCCATGAATGTGGGAATTTTCTCCATGTACTGCTATGCTGGCCAAGCCATAGCTTGAGCCTGCTGCGGTGGTGCAGGTTGAGCATAAGAGGTTGTTGCCCCAGACTGAGACATCATTCTATCATAGTCTAGAGCTTGGTTTTGATAAGCAACATTAGTCATGTTTCTTGATTGCGGTGCTGCGATAGGTGGTGTTGGTCGAGGCGGTGGTTGTTGAGAGACTGACCCTATAATGCCATCCATTGTGTGGGATTCTGCCGGTGCATCATGGTAAGAGGTATTTGGACGGGGAGTGTTTGGGATGACGGTATACAAGTATCCCGACTAGGCGTAGATGAGGTCAAATTGTTGGGCCTTCAGTATGGCCTCTTCTTCAGATTGGGGATTTTTATATGCGACGTCCTTTGCTATGGGTGGGAGAAAAGTCTTGAGGAACCAATCCAAGAATATTTTTTCATCAAGTTGGATCTTGCACAAGCTACGGCGTTGTCGCCACTCATGGATGTGATCAGTGATGTGAGTGGCGGTGTTTTGGCGACAGTATAGCAGGATCTCCACCCCCTCGTCATATCTGACAGGGTGCTGGAAATACTGCAGGAACATGAAGGCTAGGGAGTTGAAGTTGGGGTACTTGGCTTATGGAAGCTCAATGTACCATTTGGCCATGGCACCTGTAAGGGTGCATTGGAAAAGCCTTAGTCAGATGGAGTCTTCTACGATGCTATTGGATGAGCACCATAGATGGAATGTCATTATATGATTTTGGGGACATTCCCTCGCTTTGCCTTCAAACTTTGGGATGTCTGAAGGAAGCTTAGTTGGCATGGGTGGCCAAAAAGCTTGGTGAAAGATGGGTTCATTTGTTAATCTAGCCAGGTTATGCAAGTTCAAACGAGCCATGAATGGTAGATTTGACCCCAAGTTGATGTGGGATGGGACTACAATGGGAGTGGGGTTTTCTGGTGCATAATGCATCTGCATGGCTAGGAGTGCTTTTGGTGGCACCATGGTGGATGGGCCAATGCCCCTGAGTCTTGTGGGAGGGATGGTATGGGTGGCAGGAGCATTGCCCCCTTGCATGGTGGTAGGGGCAATGTGGGTGGTTGGTGCACTACCCCCTTGTGTGGTAGGTGGGAAAATGTGTGTGGAGGGGCCACTACCCCCATGTGTGGCCACTAGACCAGCTTGGCTAGTCACTATGGGTGGTGGAAATTGGCTAATGATAGTCTGCATGACTGTGCTTGGACCACTTTCCATGTTGTGGGTGATTGGTTGTGATGTGGACATGGGTCCACTTGCTAAGTTTAGACCAAAAAATGGATCTGGGTTTGTAGCAGCCATGGGGCTGGATGGGGTGGTGTGGAGGTCTGGTTCAGATTGATATGGGTATGAATCAGAATCAGAGCCTGTGTGGCCCTCTAATGGTGTGGGAGATCACTGAGAATGGCTAGGATGGTGCTAACTGAGTGTTCCAAATGGTGGTGGTTCGCCTCTTAGGCATGAGGAAGATCATGGAGGATCAATTTTGTTTGTTTGTGTGTATGAAACTGGTGGGTATGAAATTTGGACCCCGGTTTCAATGGCTTCCTACTAGCTGAAGGTGGTCTCTCTGCCACCAAGACTACCAGAAGACAACACTTGGCTTGTTCCTCATGGGTAACTCTACTCAATCGGAAGGGGTCATTGCCCATTTTTCTTGGCAATTCCTCTCAATGGCCAGCTACTTTGGGGTTCCTGTGGTACTCCTCACAATGAGTTTTTGGGAAAATCCCAAGTACTTCCCATAGTTGTAGCAGTCTGGGACTTATGTCCTCAAAGACTACAGAGTTGATCAAACTTAGTGTAAATTCGGTAACTTTTAAGGCTCATTCAACACCATGAACTGAGTTGTGTTAATTATGTGGTATGGTGTGTTGGTTTGCTTGCTTGTTCTGGTATTTGGTTTGCAATATGGTTTATGAATTCATGGTAGAGCTCACATCATGGTTTTGTATGCAAACATAAACATAAATTTGTAAGCAAATATGGTGATTGACCCTGAATTGTTGGCCTAACTAAGTGTCTACCTCTCAGTGGTATTCTTCTTCAACCAAGAGAAGGTACTGGGCTCTCAACACAATGGGACTAAGCCCATATGTAGATCCTTAGGTCACCTCCCAAGTGCTAGGTTGGTCAAGCAGGGAGGACGCTTAGCACCATGAGAAGCCCTCCTTCTCTACCCCCTGTACCTTCCAAGTCACCTAGTTTTAATGGTTTGGGAAAAATGCCATGGAGTGCCTAGATCTATACGAGATTTTCCCTTCGTCGTATCCCAGAATACCCCAGAGGGTGATGACTGGGTAGAGGAGGAAGGGGGCAGCAAGATGGTTAATTTTATGTTACTTTTAGTTAGGCTAATTCATTTTATTGAACCTTAGTGATTGGATTAGCATATACACATTGTTTATTGATTTATTTGCAAAAATTGAAAACTTGAATAAAAAGAGACCTGTAATGGTGGATAGAGGTGGCTGGGCTGCACTAATAGTCCTATAAAAACTAGAAATTACTGCTAATTAAGATAAAAAAACAACTTCTATGTGACAGGCCACACATTTCTAACCAAATCCCGCAAGGGAGGCACGATATTTTTCCAGAAATGAGCGAAGGGGTCGCACAAAATGCCGAAACAGCCACAACTTGAGCTCCTAGGATGAAGTCATGCCTTCATGGGGGTTAAGTGCATCCTGTGCGTTCCTGTCTACCAATTAAGTGTGCCTTCCCTCACCTTTCCCCCCGATAAGAGTGACCTGCTCTAGAAAAGGGTGTTTTTGGTGCTGCAGGGTCAGATCTGGCCAACAGTAACTGGTACTGGGTCAGTATGACTCAGCTCAGCCTAGGAAAGGATTTTTCATTGACAGAAAACAAGAAATAAAGTAGATTTAAATAGATCTAAAAGAACATTTTTGAATACTAGGGTAAAAACTGAAAAACTTGAAATTTTTGCCCAGGGATCCTGTGGGATCCACCCAGGGGAGTTGCCAAAGATGTAGTGAGAATTTCTCCTCACTACAGGGGCAAGAATGGCTCCCTTGTTCCTATAGGGAAGAAGTGTAGGTTCCTACCCTTAGAAAATAGTAAACTACACATAAGAGCAAATAACAGAAAGAAATATGGAGATGCAGCCCTTGTGAACCCCTTTGCAAACAATGGGTTAGGGTTCTTCCTCCAAAACCTGCAAAATAAACCTATACTACTATGAAGACAACCTGCAAATGATGTTAATGGAAAACCTACAACTAGAAATATTGGTTAGAAAATAAAACAAGTAAATAAACATATATGAAAGAAGCTATACCTCACTTGGGTGGAAATGGGCCACCATGCCCTAGCTCATGGGAGCACCTCTCTCTTGGTTGGGGAGAAATGGCTTGGAGAAATGGAAATGGAGGAGAGGGAGAGTGGGTGTTTTGAGAGCAAGAGGTCTCAAAGCATCCACGAGCAGCATAACAATATGCAAATGAGGAGTGTTTTGAGAGTGACCCCCCACCCTCCTTATATAGTTTTTCCAAGGGGTTTTAGGGATTTAAGCCCTTGGTTAAGGCTTTAGCCCCTTCCACCCTAAATTTAGCCCCTTTCAGGGTTTTAGCCCCCTTTTGAGGACTTTAGCTCTTGAGGGTCTATTTTGGGCTTTTTTGGGGGGGTTTTAGCCCTTTTTCTTCATCCTTGGGATCTTTTGGAGGTGTGGGGGTCAAATGGAAGGTATTATGGAGTGAAATGAGTGTTGTGAGGCGGTGTCCTTGGGTGGTGTAGGCCATTGAGAGCTATGTGGGGGATTTTTGGGTTAACAACATGCAATTAAACTTAAAATACATACAACTCCAATAGATCTGAAACAAGCAGCAGTAAGAGCATAAATCAAAATAGAATAAACACTTTCCCTAACAGGAGGGAGCTCTCTCCTTCAAGGCCAATAATTAACCAGCAAAAGAAATAATAAATGACACAAATTATACCTCATAAGCATTTGACAATCAACATCCACACATGAAGAGCATTACACCATAGATCTTGCCTACAAAGATTCTTTATTCCAAAATAATAAACAATATAGTACAAGAGAAATAGCACCTCAATCCTAGTTCTAACTAGCTTGGAAGAGGTTTCTTGTGATTTGATTTATACAAAAACTAGGAGATCCAACCCCAGGGGGTCACAAATCCCAAGGAGATAGATCAAATCAGCTGATGGAGAGTCAATCAATGCAGATCTGAAGCTGAACTGAGCTTACTTGTCAACAGGGGGCTTGATTGAGTTGACACATCAATCCATAAACTGACACATCGGTCCATAGAGCTCCCAGGAGAGCCCACATGTGTGGAGGAGAGAGAGAGAGGGTGTAATTCCCCATAAAGGCTGCTGAAGATCAACTCTGGATCTGATTTGATCACCTCCTTCAGTCAAGGATTTTTCAGATCCAGTCAATCTGGTTCAGATCTGACTGATTTCAATCAAATCGGCTGAGAATATACTAATCTATGATTTTGGATTTGCTCCATTATTCATCAGTTTATTAATTAAAATAATCAATAGTTTATTTTTGGGGCTTTCTGACCTGAGTGATGGAAAATCACTCAAAACTAGGAAATAGTGGGTCCATGGGTTTACATGGTGCTCTTAGCTTGAAAATGAGCACCTACATGACTGAAACTGATTATTTGGCCCACTTTTATTACAAAATCAAATTTTCCAATTAAACTATTAAAAAATAGCCTATGTTTTGGAAAAATTAAATTTTAATAAAAAACACTGAAAAAACTAAAAATTTGAAAAATTGAAAAAACCTAGGGGGACTTAGACATGTTCATATGACTCGACCATGATGTATATCATGTTTATACATTTATACATAGACTCTAATAACCTCAATAGGCCTAAATTCCAAGCCAACCACCCCAACTTTGGAGGTATGGAGTGAAAAACTCAGAAATTATCAGTCGTTTATTCAACAACCAATAATAACCAAGGGAAAAACACCCTGGGTTGATCATATTGACAAATAAAGTCTAAGAGACCGAGTCTTTTACAGACACTATCATGTTAGAACATTTATTACAATTCCCCCATGGGGTATGAACATGTGATATAGTACAACAAGCACTTCCCAGAAGTACTTCCAAAGTTCTTCTGAAGTCCGAACAAGTTATCCTTGTCTGGTTCACCAGGCTCACTTGATAAAAAATCACTAAGTACAACTTAGGTGGTAACATTCTGGCTCCATCTAGGGACACATTCTTTGACTGATCTTCTGTTCAGATGAGAGGATGTGAGAACTCAAGAATATTTGGGTCCTGCATAGCAATTAGAGTTTGTTAGTAACATGTATGTATAAAAAATTAACTATAAAAGAAAACTGGTGTACATAATTTATCTATGATGTGCAAAAGGGAATATTTTACAAAACTAATATACAAAGGAAAACTTTCAACATGGTACGAAATAGCTATAATACAACAATATATATGATACAACAACATGATATATAAAATTTAGAAATACATGCAGGGAAAGGTTTAGAAATTGGCCCTGAAAACACCGATGCCAATAAAGGGATCAAACTGTCTCGGCGAAAAACAACTTGAGGAGGAAACCATTCACTGGCAGGCTCAACCTTTCTCCTTCTGGGTCATTTAGATAGAAGGAGTTCATTTCTGCTATTTCATCAATGATGTACGGTCCCAACCATAAGCTGCCAAGCTTTCCATGTTTCCCAGGTTTCTTCCATCGTTTGTCCCAACGCAAAACTATGTCACCTACTTGGAATGATCCTGGCTGGGTATAATTATCAAAGTTTCTCTTGACCTTGTCTAAGTTTCTAATACTCTGGTCAAGAAAATTTCTTCTACTCTCATCTAGCTTGATCAACTAGTTTATTCTATTCTGAATGGCCTCTTGATCTGAGCTGAAGGTCTGGAGAATTTGATAAACTGGAAGCTTTAAATGGACTGGTAAGGTGACATCTAGGCCATAGACTAGTTCGAAGGGTCTCCTCCCGGTTGAACTTTTCTTGGTGATTCTGTCGGCCCATAATGCTAATTTGATCTTGCTATCCCAAGCCTTCTTATTGTCACCCACAATTTTCTTTATTATGGTCATTAAGTTCTTGTTACTTGAATCAGCTAGACCATTTCCTTGGGGGTAGTAATTGGATGAGTGGGATAGGACAATGCCATATTTGAAACAGAAAGAGGATATTTTAGAGGAAACAAAGCATGGGCCATTATCTATGATGATTCTGGCTGGCACATCGAATCTTGTGATAATCTTATCTTCTAAGAAATCCATGACTATAGCATCGGTTTCCTTCTTGGTGGGTATCGCCTCTACCCACTTGGTAAAATAATCAGTGGCGGTAAGAATCCAAGAATAACCATTGCTCGAGTTATCTTTGAACTTACCAATGAAATCAAGCCCCCTTATTGGAAAGGGGCTTGGACTACTATTGTATTTAAAGGCAAGAATTTCATTTGTTGCTTTCCAGTGAATGACTGACACTGGGGGAAAAATCTGACAGCCTTATGTACATCTCGAAATAGGTCCAGCCAATAGTAACCTGCTCTAAGGATTTTATGGGTGGTTGTTCTTGCTACAAAATGTCCACCACAAAATCTTGAATGAAACTCAACCATGAGTTTTTTGGACTCAGGTTCATCGATGCATCTAAGTATCAAACCATTGGGGTTTCTCCAACCCAAACCATCTTTTGTCAAACAATAATTAGTTTCTTTTAACCTTAATGCTCTTCTTTTATGGCCAAGTAAGTGATCGAGGCAAGTAAGGTTGCAGAGGAAAAATATGATGTCAGTGTACCAGGGGTGCTGCTCTAATATCTAAAGCTCGTCTGATACCCTTTGTTCTGAATGACTGTTCTGACAGATTATTCCTAAGGCCTTTTCATTTCCTTGGTTCAACATCTTTGCAAGACCTTGTCCCTTAATTAACTTAGTAGGTTTTATCTCCAAATCATATTCTTGAATCTTTGAAACCCACTTACCCCTGATTCCTAGACAAACCTGTAGAGACATGATATCCCTGACAACTGCATGGGGTACATATCCAATGATTTTGGAGTAACCTATATAAATTCTTAAATGTTTAAGGGACTTGACTAGAGAATAGACCTATTTCTCCATCATGGTATACTTCAACTCCGAATTTTGCAAGGCTCTACTCATAAAGGCTATAGGTTGCTCTTGTCCCTCCTTATTCTTTTGAACCAAAACACTGGCAATGGTGTCTTCTGAGGCAAAGGAAAATATTTATAATTCCTTAGAATAATCTGGACTAATCAAGACTGGGGACATGGATATGGAATTTTTGATAGACTTGAATGTAACTTTCCCTTCATCCGTCCACTCAAACTTAGCATCTTTCTTTAATAACTTTTGTAGAGGTTTCATTAATTCTGCTAAATTTGGGATGAATCTTCTTATGAAATTGATCTGACCATTAAAAGAGTGGAGAGCTTTTAGATTCTGAGGCAAGGGGACTTTCTTAATGGCTTCAACTCTCTCAGGATCAACCTTGAAACCATCCTTAGAAATGATGTGCCCCAACAACTTGCCTTCATCAACTCCAAAGATTGACTTGGCGGGGTTCAAGGAAATACCACATTTTTGACATCTTATAAAAACCTTCCTAAGATGACTTATGTGGTCAGATATTTCCTTTGAAAAAAGAGTTTAGTCATCTTGATATATTTCGATTATTTTTCCTATAAGTTCTTTGAAGGAAAAATCCATGGCTCTTTGGAAGGTGGCACCAGCATTTAATAAGCAAAAAGGCATTCTTAAAAATTTATAGGTACCCCAAGGTGTGGTGAATGTAGTCTTATGTTGATTCTCCTTATTTACCAACACTTGGTTATAACCGGAAAATCCATCCAACATGGACATCATTCCTAATCCTGTTACTCTTTGAAGCAATGTTTCCATGTTGGGTAATGGGTAATTATCTTTGAGGCATGATGCATTCAGATTTCTAAAATCTATACATATTCTAATTGACCCATTCTTCTTTATGACCAAAACTAAGTTGGAGCACCAATATGAATGTCTTATAGGTGCTATGATCCCTGCCGCTAACATCTTTTGAAGTTCCTTCTGCACAATGGGGGCCAATTTAGGATTTATTCACCTAAGCTTTTGTCGGAAAGGTTTGACCTCCTTACCTTCTTCTATGAGGGGAATAGTGTGTTGATACACATCCTCCTGATAGGCTTTAAGATCATCATAAATAAATGCCAACACATCTCTATACTCTTTGATTAAGTTGATCAAATTGTTCCTTTCCTTTTCCGAAATACCTTTTCCAATTTTTATTAACTTGGGGTCTTCGTCAATTCCTATGTTTATTTCCATATAATTTCCAATTTTTATTTCTTCTTTTTGTTTTTTATGATGATATTTTCAATCAAAGAGATTCTCTAAAGCTATAAGGTTACTCGGGATGTGATTCCCTACATTATCCTTGCACTCCTGATACTCTTTACCCTCTTGCTGATAACTGATCTTGCAACCTTCAAACTCCTGTAGATTGTGGATGAATCTCAAAAGTTTTTCATCATCTCTAAACACCTGCCAGTGATCTATATTATATGGAGCTGAAGGTCTGAAATTAATTTCCATTTTTCCATTCCCACTAATCATTTCATTTGATGGCTGGAGGGTGGATGCTGCTACTGCCAATTTATATGCTAACCCATTCATTTACCTATGGATCTTTTGAATGCTAAGCACATCAAACCACTCCATAGTGTCCCATGTGGCATTTCTATACTTTCTTAGTCTGTCATTTTTGCATTGATACCAATTCTTAATCTGGAGGACAACTAAATCTGAATCACCCTTTATGTTCCACATCTTTATCCCCGTATCTTTAGCAGTTTCTAACCCTAGGAGCAATGCCTCATACTCAGCTACATTGTTTGATGCTTCAAACTCTAACCTGAATGAAAAGTTGTATATTTTATATAAAGGAGAGATGATCACAATGCCCACACCTTTTCCAGTTTTGGAATAATCCCCGTCAAAGTACATTTGCCAAACTTCATCGATCTTTTCATTTTTAATGTTTTCCTTAATAGGGGCCATGAAATTTGACAAAATAGCATAGTTTCCAAAGTTATCAATGAAATAAAAAAATTCATTTCTGGGCTTCTTAGGGTTTTCTACATGTCGTTTCCTTAGCTTTTCTCTATGGAGAATCACCCTGGTGTTCTCTGATGCAGGTATAGTAGCATATGTCCAATCCATTTGAATGTGCCCACCAAGAGTTGCGGCCCATTTTCTGGATAGCAACATACCCCAATTATCTGGAACATCTATCACTACCACATCCATCAACATGTCGATATCAGGATACTTAGCCAACTTAACCGGTAAATTTAGAATTATCCCTACCACTTCAACTTCTCTTGCATCCATGGCACAAAAATTGTGGTAGGGTCGGGTGACCCTTAGATTTATCTATTCCATTACTTTTCTTGTCATGACATTTGATGAAGCACCTGGATCTAACATGCAGTTATGAAGGAGAAATGTCACGTCCCCAACCCTCAGACTGGCGAAGAGGACGCGACCAACACCACATACAACCGGGCAAACAGGACCATGAACATGTACAAATCATCAATGCTGAAAATAGGAAACTTAACATGATCCATAACAGGATGCATAGATGCATAATTCTTCAATCATACAGAGTTACTCAATAATCAGTGGAAGCAATACACATACATTCCAGCATTCACATGTTCATCATAATTCATAAAACAATAGATATAAATTGTAGAGATGAAGTAACCAGCAGCACTTATCTTTTGATGAATAATTCACCCCGCAACCAGCTATGTCGCTGCAACGTTCCACCCAACCATAGGCCAGCATTCTCATCAATCTCTTAGCAATGCTGCCACCCCCGAGCTGGGCATGATTCCTCCAGGATAAGAGTCATTGCAGGCTTACACATAGCCAAGGGACATAATCATCCAAACCAACACCGATGGGTTTACCAGGCCTTCAACAATCGGCCAAGCCAACACAGTCCGAAGACCAACCACTGCATACCTGCAGCAAGACAAGAGGTTCACCGCTCTGTGATGAAGTCAAGACAATCGGGGACAGTCCCAAACCAAAGATGAACCACAACTCAAGCCCACAAGGCAACGCAGAGTTGTTCTTGGCCCTCACGTGGCCAAAATAACTCAATAGCAACCCAAAATCTAGGGTGCATCAACAACCACAACCCCTCACTGGAGGATGGCCACCAACCACAACCTACAATGGATAATAAACAACATTCCCAGCATAGCCATGGGAAACTCAGACACCGAGGTGGAAATCAACAGCCAACCACAACATGGGGAAAACAACAGTCCTACAACGGAAGAAGGGAACACACATGCACAGTCTGAAAATGGAAGGAGGACGGACTCTCAACAGTACTTAGAAATCATGGGAAGATCACAACAACCAAAATCATGGGTGAAACCAACAGCAATCCCGAATCATGGGTTAAACTACCAGCAAGCAGAAAACATGGATTAAGGCCATGGATACGACACATACCAGTGGGAATCGTGCCCTTGAGGACATTACACCTGCTCGCTGCATGCACAACTAGAAAAGATCCACGACTGGTGTGTGAGGAGCACAGAACAAGAATCCCAACCTGTGCGAGGATGAATAGCACGTCTCTCTGTGTGAGGCAAACAGACAATAGCCTAAGCACGTGGATGAACAGACCCCTCTGCGTGAGGAAAAAGAACAGACACCCAAAAATGCATGAACATTTTAGCACTGTCGTGGGAAGGTGAAAACCATGAGAGAACACCCCTATGTGTGAGGATGAGCATACCAAAATGGAAGAATGGATAATCATGGAAGAGTGGAGTGTGCATGTAGGAAAGGACTGATAGTCCTGCCACACCCACTCCCAAAACAATAACTGCCCCAACTAACAGCAGTAGTTATTAATGGAGGTGGTTGGGAAATAACACAAGGGAAGATGGAAAATCAACAAGGTCGCAACACATGGGTTTTTCCCCCATAGACCAAGGTTTGACATCCCCCCACCCCTTATCCTTTGGAACCATGCCATTTTCATTCAACGTTGCACTGCCGTAGCTGGTTGTGGTTTTAGTTTTATTTGATGTGTGTGTTTACATGATGCCGAATTATAATGTGCCAAATAGCACGATATACCATCGGCAACTATCCCTATTGCCGAAACATACACAACCAAATTGATGGTGGGGATTTTTCCTTCAGCTCCTCACCATGATTAATTACATTATATACATCATGCAAACGGGGTCAAAACCGGGACATTACATTCCCCTCCCCCTTGGAATAAAACTGTCCTCAGTGTTCCAATACATAGGAATACATATACAATATATATACAATTGCACATCAAAATTTCAAA
Source organism: Pseudotsuga menziesii (assembly GCA_001517045.1). NCBI lineage: Eukaryota > Viridiplantae > Streptophyta > Pinopsida > Pinales > Pinaceae > Pseudotsuga > Pseudotsuga menziesii. The sequence continues at coordinate 1,526,258 of LPNX011056180.1, read as the reverse complement.
ATTTTGCAAATCTATCCCACGTCCAATCATCTACTTTGAACGTTCAAGACCAAGCCCCTCAGCTTCCATGAACTTCTCTTGCTGGTTCTCAGCTTTCAACTGATCCTGAAGTCTAGGAACTTTTCAGCCATTGCCTTCATCATGTTCCCTCATTGGGCAGTCCCGATGTAAATGATGTCCTCCGCATATCCAACATCTCACTGGCTGCTTCCTATTTACCTGCTCAATTTCCTTTGAGTCTTCATGCCTGGACCATTTCTTATCGAGTCGCTTGGATAATTATCCCATTTGTAATCCACCTTCCTTTCCCTTTCCGATTGCTCCCAGAAGGATTTTCACCTCCCTTTGCAAACCAATAGAGTCTTGCAAAATATGGTGGTTCATTTCACTCTGCCTTCTCTGTATCTTAAGCATCTCCCCAAGATTTTCTTAGGTCTTGGCAATCATTTGAAGGAGACTTCCAGCCAAGTCCAACAACTTTTGATCTGCTGCCATGTTCAATGTGCACCACCTGGTTTTCACTTTTCTCACCTGTGAAATGCACCATTGAAATTCTATCAGACCAAGCATAATATAGACATTAAAATCAGTCAATTAATTTCCCCATTTGGCATGACAGTCCAAGTCTCATCAATGAGGCTTTCATATTTTTCATGCCTTCCCAACAGGCACATGAGCTCATTCATGTCCATTCTTGGGCAGGGAATTAACCACTCCAGCATTCACAATTTACCTTCAGCAAAACACACATTCCATTTTCAGTCATACATGCATTCAATAATCTTTTGTTTTCACAATGCATAAATATATATGTATATATATAATCAAAAGGCAAGAGAGAGCAGCAAGAGTTTTTTTTTTCCCTCTTTGTTTTGTTCCATCCTGGAACCCACACCATCATTGTGGCTTTTCATGCTCTCAGCCTCTTTCACATTACCGTGAATGCTGTACCAATCCCTCTTGGTCATGACACTTAGTGTCTTCGGTCTATTCCAGACCTCTAAACCATGGTCTCTCCACATGGTTTGTCTCGGCTGCTAGGAACCTCACAGTCTCACTAACACCTTTTTCAGTGCTGCTCATTCTAAGCTTTCCAGGACAATCACATGTCCACATGCACCCTTAGGATGCTCTCACAGTCCTCGCTCCCAGCGATACCTATATCCAAACATTGAATAAATTCACATGTTTAGTTTATTCTCATTAGTTTTATCTCTAGAACAAGAGCTTAAAAAATCATAACCAAATCATATACACATGTTTATTCATAAGCAAAATAATCCAATACTTATCTGTATTGTGGGTTTCCTCATTCGTCCATAGGATCCTACTTCACTTTGCAAGCCTTGGGATCGCCTATGGACTTATATGTTAGGTCATCACATCGGCTGCTCCACAACATCAAATAATTAATGTCCAGCCAGTACACAATCATGTCAACTGGGCTTGGAACTTTACCGTGACCGTTTCCAGGTCTAGGATCTACTATGGATCCTCAGGCATATCACATCCCATCATACACTTATACCATCACACACTTATATCAACAATAACCCTTACTCCGCAACCCCTCTCAACAACCATTTACCTTTACCTTTACCTTTACCTTTAGGGTGCAACACCCAACTGCATCTATTTAGCCTGTCAACACAAGCAATACAAGCAATACAAGCAAACTCATCAGCGTTATTTCTCTAAAACTGTAGTCACATTTCATTTCATTCACTATCAAGTATTGAGACACCAGGAGTGCGTCCACTCCCTAGGGTGTAATCAATATTGAAAACCCTTTCATGACTCGACATCGGAAAAGTGTGCACTCTCTTCTGGTGTGTGCCATGTAGGCCCTATCCATACTCAAGCAATTGGTGATAATGGATATTAAATCAAAACATGTTCTGCATATGGAATTTAATAAAACATGCATATTCTTAGCAAGGGTCACAGAACACTTATCCATTTGCTGTCGCAGTATGCCTTTGTTAAGGAGGAATGGAGGCTCCTTTCCTGAGTTAACAGTCCCCCAGTTAGCCATCCCAACTCCTTTTTACATTTCACATTCACACATGTCTTACTGACATAACCCATACCATATCACTCATGTTCTTACCAAACATGCAGTGCATATTATACATTTTCAAAATGTCCAATGGCGCTTCACCCGAAACCCATTTCCAAGATAAGGGAAAACCTTCCCATGAAGTTTGGCTCTTGCAGGTCATCACATATGATCTTCCTGTAGTGTGTATCCCTGACACATTCATCAAATATCCAAATAGTCAATCATTATCTGATAATACAATCCAATTGATTGTTCCATAACCAAGCAATGGCATTAGTAATCAAATTCAATAAGAATTTGCAATTCTATCTACTACAGAAATTGACTTGCTCAATTGTGGGTCTCTTGTAAGCAGCACTACTATGCCCATTATAATTTTTATGCTTACTATCATGATATGAATACCCACTTACCATTTTTCCCTCCCGACACAATCTCATACAAGCCAACAATGATTAGTAGTCATCAGCAATTCTTAAATCCGAAATTCACAATTCAAACAATCAACTATTTTCACAACCATGAGACTATTCTCATAAATTTGGGCTCTTTCACATGGTATATTATAGCATTGGTCAGGGTAATACCTCTCACTATCATGCTCAAAATAATCTACCTGAAACCTGAGCTTCAATCAACCAAACACAATCTTATGCAAGCCAATAGTGGCTAGTAGTTGTCAGCAATTTCTTAAATCCGAAATTCACAATTCAAACAACCAACTATTTTCACAACCATGAGACTCTTCTCATAAAGTTTGGCTCTTTCACATGGTATATTCTGGCATTGGTCAAGGTCTTACCTCTCACTACCATGCTAGAAATAATCTACCTAAAACCTGAGCTTCAATCATCCAAACACAATCTTATGCAAGCCAATAGTGACTAGTAGTTGTCAGCAATTTCTTAAATCCGAAATTCACCATTTGAATTTTAACAACCTATTATGCATACCATATGGTAGATTCTGGTAGTGGTCAGGGTCTTACCTCTCACTACCATGATCGAAATAATCTACCTGAAACATGAGCTTCAATCAACCAATCACTTGGCAAGGCTGGATGCATATAACCCTTTCATTGCTACAACCATCACCAAAGCATTTTCAGAATTTATAAAATTCAAATACTTCCATCTATTACTCACATCAATATATACCAAAACTCATTTACTTCACACAATCGTTATCATGCTAACATTGCAAGGTATAGTCATATCATTCATGCAATTAAATGAAATGTTTAGATACTCCTTACTTCACAAGCGTATCATTCATACCACCTTGCTCTTCCATAGAGCATTTCTGGTAGCCAATTGATCATGACTATCCTGCATTCATAACAACCTTTGAAATGGCTCCTGAATTGTCATCAATTCATCATTTCAGTCATCAGTCATTCATAATATCACATGCACTCATCTCAATGCAGTACATCACAACATATATAGGCATGACACCTTTCTATATTCCAACATCCACATGGTATGAGGTCTCTTACCTTTACCACTCCTTGGAATTTGTCAAAATTCAAATTCTTACCTGCATGGGTCCTACTTACAACCTTGACATGACCAATTTGGTTGGTCCTTTGTAGGAGATTCCAGAATTTGTTCACCAACTTTTGTTTATGGACTTGTTGTTGCCTTATCCCTTTCTCTAGAGGGTTGCTAGTCGCATTCGTCAACATCAGCAACATATTCGGCCAGGTCCATGTTGTCATTGGTCTTCCCACTAATGACAACACCAATGCAATGATTATCATTAGTGGATCATTGTAAATGTATAACTCCCACAACTCTTACCAACATGTAACATCCTATGCACGCAAAGAATACCCTCATACATTTTATGTACAAAATTTATAAAATATAAGTATAGTTAGCAAGATAGGGGTTAAGGAATTTTCCCTTTCAAATCCCTCATCTTTGCATGGAATTCCTCTTCCACATAATAGCTGGTTCGTCTTCGTGGTATTTTCTACTTCTAGGCATGCAATTCTTGGATTTTTCCATATTGATAGCAACATTGTTTGTCAAAACAACCAATATTACTTTTCTGCTCCTCATTCAAACTCTGGTGGTTCTCCACCGTTCTCTACTGGATACGCTTTCCAACTCCTATCCCCATGCTCCATTCTGACTTTGGGTGTGAAAATCACACTACTTCTAAAATGACCATTTTCACCAAATCTCTGCATTTTTACACACAACTGTATCTTGGTTTGGGTGCCAACTTTAGTCATCCATAGGAGCAAGTCTAGATATTCTAGAAGACTTTTCTATCAAGCGAAGTCAATGCATACAACGAGGAACACTCAGTAACTTGTGGATCTCATTTCTAATGCACCATTCATCTTTTATGAATTCTGGGTTTGATTAATTTGCCCAAAACACAGAATTTTCTTTTCACAAGAACGACTATCTCAGGGGATGACGGGGGTCAAGGGGGCTTGCCCCCTTGTGGCTTCCCTGCGCCACTACAGGGCGGGTCGAGGGAAGTGCCCTCTTTTTTTGTTGTTGCAAATCTCTAATTTTCACGCAATCTGGTGCATAAGATCGCTGCCACTTTCTCATTTTCAGCCCTGAAAATTCACTGAAAAATCCCATTGAAAACAGTCAAAATCTGTTGGAAAATCCCACGGAAAAACTCAAAATTTCCTCCTTGCAGAATCGGCTCTCATTTGACTATTTATTCAGAATTTCGGTAGTCCAAACAGCTAAATTCCTCTGTTGTTCATCGGTGATTGGATCCACTAACCATTTGGAAGGCTAGTCCTTTAGCCAGCCACAACGACAAAACACAATATTTGATCTTCTCTCGATCAGTGACCCAACCTGATTGGTATTGGTGGTCTTTTCTCATCAAAAGGTTAGTGCTTTTGGATTCCGCAACGGCGTTGCACAAACCACTTTCTTCCTCCAATTGGTGAACTGATTCTAATCGGCATCGGCAGTCTAAACCACTAACAGTACTCAGAAATCATGGGAAGACCACAGCAACCCAAATCGTGGGTGAAACCAACAGCAAGCTTGAATCATGGGTTAAACTAACAGCAAGCAGAAAACGTGGATTAAGGCCAGGACTATGACACATACCAGTGGGAATCGTGCCCTTGAGGCCGTTTCACCTGCTCGCTACATGTACAACTAGAAAAGATCCACGATTGGTGCATGAGGAGCATAGAACAAGAATCCCAGCCTGCATGAGGATTAAAAGCACGTCTCTCTATGTGAGGCGAATAGACAATAGCCTAAGCACGCGGATGAACAGACCCCTCTACGTGAGGAAAAAGAATAAACACCCGAAAATGCATGAACGTCTCAGCACTATCGTGGGAAGGTGAAAACCATGAGAGAACACCCCTATGTGTGAGGATGAGCAGACCATAATGGAAGAATGGAGAATCGTGGAAGAGTGGAGTGTGCATGTAGGCAAGGACTAACAGTCCTGCCACACCCACTCCCAAAACAATAACTGCCCCAACTAACAGCAGCAGTTATTAATGGAGGTGGTTGGGAAATAACACAAGGGAATATGGAAAATCAACAAGGTGGAAACACATGGGTTTTTCCCCCATATACCAAGGTTTGACATCCCCCCACACCTTATCCTTTGGAACCATGCCCTTTTCATTCAACGTTACACTGTCGTAGCTGGTTGTGGTTTTAGTTTTATTTGATGTGCGTGTTTACATGATGCCGAATTATAATGTGCCAAATAGCACGATATACCATCGGCAAATATCCCTATTGCCGAAACATACACAACCAAATCGATGGTGGGTATTTTCCCTTTAGCTCCTCACCATGATTAATTACATTATATACATCATGCAAACAGGGTCAACTAAGAGGGAGACATAAAAAGGTAGGTGGTCTTCTCTTCTTAGATCAACACTGTTGAGGACTATAGGCATATCTATAGGTTCAATATGTTCAGCTTCAAATATATCATTGTTATTAGGAAGAGGATCCTCTTTGACAATATTATGAGATTTACTTTGACTATCCTCTAAGGATTTCAACAACTTTTCTTTTTGACTAGGAATTTTAAGGACATCAGTTGCATAAACATGAATCTTAGCACTACTTATCCATTCTCCCATATCAATATTTGATTTAAGGACAATAGGAGGATATGGGAGGGGAGGAGCGGTTACCTTTGGTTTGTACTATTTAGATGGTGATGGCTTATCCTTTATTTGATACACTTCTCCCTTGAATATAGCCTCCTTCATTTCCTTGATTACTTCCGGAGAAGGCATTACACCATAAAAGTTAGAAAGGAGATCCTTCTCATAACTGTATTCCATGGCCTACTGCCAGTGTTGGTTTAATAAAGGATAAGTTCAGCCTACCATGTACACATGATCATAATCGCATGATGTTGTTTCCTGATTACTAACCTCAGCCATTCCATGTTCCATAACTTGGTTTGCTATATAGCAAGTGCTTTCTTGGTGGAATTTATCACAAGGTCTACACCATGGAATGACTTCTTCTACCAGGTTAGTTGAGTCTAACTGGCTTGGAATCCTAGGTTCTTGTTGAGGAGCTTTCTTCTGATACACCTATTTCTATTTAGGCTGAAAGTTCCTAGGTCCATTATTTATTTCCATTGTGATTATTCTGTTCTGAATATGATTCAATTGTACAGATTGATTTGCCATGATTTGGTTCTGGCTAGTAACCAATTCTTTTATCATGTTAGTTACCTTTTCCATGGGGTCTTTAGAGGTTGCCTTTTCCTATAATTCAATGGATTTTCCCTTCTCTTTATTGTATGAAGTGTTTCCCCTAGTGTAACCTGGAATGTTGGATTTGCCTGAAGACTGCATATTCTTTTCTATTTTCTCAGCCAATTCCTGAGTAGTTTTTAGATCGGCCGGCTCTTTGTCCCTTAACTGGTACCTCAAATCACCAGTGAAAGCTTTGATGTAATATATGAGGATGGAGGCATCCCTTGTCTTGATTTCTCTAAGGAGGTCTACAACCACATGCCTGGACTTAGTATTAAATTCATCAATGGTTTCATTCTCCATATTCTTTATGTTATGGAGGGCAGCAAGCAGATGTCTTGGTTCTTTCTTTTCCCCCCATTTATTCTTAAAACCCTCTAGGAATTCATTAATATTTTTATATGAATCATCACCAAGGTTGGAGTACCATTCCACGGCATCATCCTCTAAGGATAAAGCAAAGAGCTTCAGTTTGACATCTTCATGGTTATGGGTAGCATCATTGTAGTAACTGACCAGGTACTTATCAAACTTTCAGATGTGAGACTTGGCAGTGATGGCATTATTTCCCTCGAATATGTGGAGCTTCTTGATAGCATCATTCAGAATGTCATGAGGACTACCTGCTATCTGAGAAAATTCAAGGGGTTTGAAAAATTCCATCATTTCTTGAGATTGGAAGGTATGACTCTCTACAAATATGTGATGGATATCTGAGAGGGATTGGTCTCCTAAATTTTCAAGGTTTCTATGAGAAGTCTTCCTATTCAATATTTCCCTAATAAACCTTTCAAGATCAGGTAGAGGATTGAATAATTGTCTGTGGTTTCTTCGGGTAGAAATTCTTGAAGGGATGTTAGACAGTGGAGTCACCAGATGGATCAAGTTTTTATTTTTATGTTTTTTAAAGACTAGATCAATCAAAAGTTTTTATCTTTTTAGTTGTTTAGAAAAAAGTTAAGCTAAGTCGTACTCGGGAATAAAAATATTTATCCTCAGCAATGGTGCCAAAAAGGGTTGCCGCCTTTAACACACCTGGGTCACATGGCAGAAATCTTCAAGCCACTCGGTGTGTCCTTGGGGGAAAGTCTCAAGTCAAGGCTGTCACCTTGTTTTTGACTCCTCCGTTTAGGCTCAACTCCTAACAAAGCCAAGGGGGGTAGGCCCTATTGAGTTACTAAGGCTAAATTACTTAGTATGGTGATGTTAAACTGAATGAGTTACTTAGGAGTTTGAAAATTGACCATAAACAACCATAGATGACAAGATACAAAATGAGCGCACGAAAGCACAATGCTGAGACACTATATATATATAGCAAGAAAATAACCAATTCCTTAAAATGGAGTCAAAAGAAAATCAATGTACTTGCATTTGCTTGGAGTGAATGTTTTTCAATTGCCTCTTGGTACATTTTAAGTTAATGTGAAATATGAGTTGATTAAAATTAGGTGAAGGGGTGGACTCCAGATATACCCGAGAGTACTTGGAGTATGTCCAAAACTAAACCTTCATGGCTACCTGCAAGGAATATGTGGGCTGAATGGAGTCTCTAGGGATATTGTTCATAAGGCACCTATAAGGGTGTGACAGAGATCGACGCCCCGAGGTCACTTTTCAGGAGTTCCCGCTTCCTTTGGGTATTTTTCCACCGTAATGGTTTGATCTAGGTGTTGGATTTTAACCTGATGGTTTGTCAATTTGGGAGAGTGAATCCTAATTATTCTATTCACTCGAGTGATTTTGATATAGCTTGATTGATCGAATGAACCGCAGCCAAGTGCAGAGCATACACATTGGAGTCTTGTCAATTTTAGTAAATTTTGAGATGGGTGTTCTTGTTAAAAAGAAAACCCTCCAGGAACCTCTTTCAATACAAGTGGATCTCAATTGGGAATCAAGGAGGGGTTAGTTTTATAATAGCTGATGAAACAAATGATGAAAAGGAAAACACATATACACAATTCTGGTTTTCTAATTAGTCCTACCACGCATCTCTTTCCCCTTTCGGGTCAATCGGGAATTCGTGAGGTAAGTATTAAAATTACTTTGAAATATCAAATATGGAATATGAAATTGATAATAAATCTAAGTATACTATCCTGCAGATTAGAACTATGCTATTTTGCAAAAAAAAGGAAAGAAAAGCAAAAAGGAAACACAGACACAAATCCCCCTTAGGGGGATGGTGAATAGGATCGAAAGAGCCTATTCGAAAGGACCCTTAATTTTTATTAGCAGTGATTTACGATATCAGAAAATTAAAAATGATTCACTTTGGTCCTTTTTATCTGGGATCCAAAGGCTTACAACAAGTTTTGACAAGCTAGAATTAAAACACAGTGGTGGGGGAAGCTTCCGAGAAGCTCCGGCTCGTCCAAGAGTCAGAAATTGGGCAGAGTCTCCTTCTCTTTTTTGTTACACCTGATAATAAACAATGATAAATCCAAATCAAATGTTCCCAAACACACTTTGAAATTGTTTTGGGTCACTACACTAGTTATCGAAAAAAAACCAGTGTAAATTTTTGTTAAGTTGGGGTAATCTAGTTTTGCAAAAAGGAATCAAGGAAAGCAAGCTTTCCTTGGGATATTGGCTTGCTACTTGGGAAGTAAATGATATGTGCAATTTTATTTCAGAATATGAAACTTTAAAGTACATTAAAGGAAACTACCTTAAAAGCAAGCTACGAATTTTCATTAAAATGCTTGCAAAAAGAGGATAATTTCAGCTAGATCTCTTAAAATATAACTTCATATGCAAAATGAAACTGAGATCTAAACCTAATAAAGGATATTAATAACTAGATATGTATGTAATTTTCTTAATGAGATAGATCTAAGCAATAAGACTCTTTAAAAGTAACCAATTTGAAGAGAAATTAAGATTTTGAAGGATGAAGAGAGAGAAAGAGTGTTTGAAGCCTGGGAATGTTGGGCTTTGGATTCTGCTTTGGTGGAACACCAAGGGACTATGTCATTCAAAATATTTTGAAGATGAGGAAGATGCAAACCATCTCAACCTCTTCTACAAGCAATATCACCTGCAACTTAGAAATCCTTGCACAGATAGATGGTTAAAACATAGGTGCTGCCGGAAGAGATAATTGGAAAGCATGCAATTAAACTTAAAATACATACAACTCCAATAGATTTAAAACAAGCAGCAGTAAGAGCATAAATCAAACTAGAATAAATGCTTACCCTAATAGGAGGGAGCTCTCTCCTTCAAGTCCAACAATTAACAAGCAAAAGCAATGATAAATGACACAAATTATACCTCATAAGCATTTGACAATCAACATCCACACATGAAGAGCATTACACCATATATCTTGCCTCCAAAGCTTCTTTATTCCAGAATAATAAAAAATACGGTACAAGAGAAAAAAAACATCAATCATAGTTATAACTAGCATGGAAGAGGCTACTTGTGCTTTGATTTATAAAAAAACCAGGAGATCCATCCCAGGGGGGGCGCATATCCCAAGGAGACAGATCAAATCAGATGATGGAGAGTCAATCAATGCAGATCTGAAGCAGAACTGAGCCTACTTGTCAACCGAGGGCTTGATTGAGCTGACACATCAACCCATAAACCGACACGTTAGTCCACAGAGCTCCTAGGAGAGCCCACACATGTGGAGGAGAGAGAGAGAGGGTGCAATTCCCCATAAAGACTGTTGAATATCAACTCTGGATCTAATTTGATCACCTCCTTCAGTTAAGGATTTGTCAGATCTAGTCAATCTGGTTCAGATATGACTAATTTCAATCAAATAGGGTGAGAATCCACTGATCTATGATTTTGGATTTGCTCCATTATTCATCAATTTATTAATTAAAATAATCAATAATTGATTTTTGGGGCTTTCTGATTTGAGTGATGGAAAATCACTCAAAATTAGGAAATAGTGGGTCCATGGGTTTACATGGTGCTCTTAGCTTGAAAATGAGCATCTACATGACTGAAACTGATTATTTGGCCCACTTTTATTACAAAATCAATTTTTCCAATTAAACTATTAAAAAATAGCTTAAGTTTTGGAAAAAATAAGTTTTAATAAAAAAACACTAAAAAAACTAAAAATTTGAAAAATTGAAAAAACCTAGGGGGACTTAGGCATGTTCATATGACTCGACCATGATGTCTAGCATGTTTATACATTGACACATAGACTCTAATAACCTCAATAGGCCTAAATGCCAAGCCGACCACCCCAAATTTGGAGGTATGGATTAAAAAACTCAGAAATCATCAGTTGTTTATTCAACAACCAATAATAACCAAGGGAAAAAAACACCCTGGGCTGATCGGATTGACAAATAAAGTCTAAGAGACCGAGTCTTTTACAGACACTATCATGTTAGAACATTTATTACAATTCCCCCATGGGGTATGAACATGTGATATAGTACAACAAGCACTTCCAAAGGTCTTCTGAAGTCTAAATAAGTTATCCTTGTCTGGTTCACCAGGCTCACTTTATAAAAAATCACTAAGTACAACTTAGGTGGTAACAAGGTGGAGGAGGTGACATAGGAAAGGAGGTAGGTGAAGGAGGAAGATTAGGGGGAGGGGGAGGAGAAGTAGTAGAAGGAGGAGGGGAAGTAGAGGGAGGAGGAGTGAGAAGGAGGAGAGAGGAGAGGGGTGAGGGGGAGGAGGAGAAGATAGGATTAAGAAAGGATGGGGGTACGGGGGTGGGAGGAAGAGGAGGGGAAGGTTGGGGGGAGGAGGAGGGGGGGGGGAGGAGAGAGGAGGGGGGGGGAGGAGGAGGGGGGGGGGAGGAGAGAGGAGGGGGGGGGAGGAGGAGGGGGGGGGGAGGAGAGAGGAGGGGGGGGGAGGAGGAGGGGGGGGGGAGGAGAGAGGAGGGGGGGGGAGGGGGGGGGGGAGGAGGAAGAAGAGAAGAGGGGTGGAGGAGGAATAGGAGGGAGGAGTAGGAGGGAGGATTAAGAGGATGGAGGAGTGAGGAGTAGGAGGATCGGGGTAGGGAGGAGGGAGGGAGGAGGGAGGGAGGAGGAGAATAGAGGGGGCGAAGGAGGGAGAGAGGAAGAGGAGGTGATGGAGGAGGAGAGAGAGAGAAGGAGGCAATGGAGGATAGAGGGAGGGGGAGGAGGAGAAGGGAGAGAGGGGGAGGAGAAGCAAGGGGTAGGAGGAGGAGGTAGGGGAAGGAGGAGAGAGGAATGATAAGGGAGTCAGTGGAGGAGGAGGAGCGAGGGGGGGGGGGAGGGGGGGAGGGGGGAGGGGAGGAGGGGGGGGGGGAGAGAGGAGGGAGGGGGAGGAGGAGGAATTATATGGAAGAGGAGGGATAGAGGAGGAGAATGGAGGGGTGAAGGAGGGAGGGAGGAGGAGGAGGGAGGGGGTAGAGGAGAAGGAGGAGGAGGGCAGGGGTAGAGGAGAAGGGGGGTAGAAGAGAGGGAGGGGGGGGGAATAGGAGGAGGGATGGGGGAGGAGGAGGGGAAGAGAGAGGGGTGGAGGAAGAGGAGGAGGAGGAGAGAGATTTGGGTGAGGAGGGTAATATTAGGGAGGAGCGCTAGGGAGGAGTGGGGAGGAGTATAGAGCCAGTGGAGGAGGAGGATAAGGGAGGGGGAGGAGGAGAGAGTGGGTGGAGGACAATGAGGTAGGGGAAGGAGAAGAAGGGGGAGAGGAGAGGGAGGGTGTGGAGGAAGAGGTGTTAGTTTTTCAACAATTAAGATAGCATTATGATATTAG
>LPNX011056180.1:1445507-1513680 GCA_001517045.1 Pseudotsuga menziesii | reverse complement strand
ATGAGCACATCACAAGAGACAAGAGACACAAAGAGTTTTCCTTGGGGAAACCATAAAGGAGAAAACCCCGCAACTTCCTCTAAGATAGAATCAACACCAAAGTAGTAAGAGATCTCCCAAAACAGCAGTAGCCTTCTGTCTTCTGTCAAACCAAAGTATTTCCTTCTCCAAAGGTGCGCCACACTTGAGAGAGAAAGTGATGAATAAAGAGACTCACACTCTCTATTTATATTCATCCGTTCACTTGAATTGCCATTTCACACATAGGCTCAACCTAATAATTACTACTCGAGCCTACACCTTAATTAGTGTATAATAACTCAAGTTCCCCGAAACTGTGGGGACTTACCTAATGACTTGATATGACTTGTTTACATTATTAATCCTCTCGATTGGAACATCGGGGTATGACAACATGACTCAAATACATAATAGAAACATCCCGGAATAAACATCGGGTTACAATACATAGAAGAATACATTCCGAAGTTACATATACATCAACACTCCCTCTTAACTAGGAATGTATTCTTTCGACACAATTTATCAGCACTGGTCTTCTTCTCTGTATCAACTGGATCATCTCGTCTTCAAGTCATCTTCGTATTCAAGTCATCTTCACAGGATCTAGATCATCTCTCAATCTAGATCATCATCACTGGGCTAGATCTGGATCATCAATCAATCTGGATCATTACTGCTAGATCATCATTACTGGATCTGGATCATCACTCGATCTGGATCAACACTGGTGTTATCTCATGATTCTTCTCATCACAAGAAGTTATACAGAGCCAGTCCTTTTTCATACTGGATGTATCCACTCAGAGCTGGTCCTTTTTCATACCAGATGAGTTAGCCACATAGAGCTATTCCTTTTTCAAACTAGATGAGTCTTCCCAGAGCTAGTCCTTTTTCAAACTAGATGAGGTATCTACACAGAGCTAGTCCTTTTTCAAACTAGATGAGTCTTCCTAGAGCTAGTCCTTTTTCAAACTAGATGAGGCATCTACACAGAGCTAGTCCTTTTTCAAACTAGATGAGTCTTCCTAGATCTAGTCCTTTTTCAAACTAGATGAGGAATCTACATAGAGCTAGTCCTTTTTCAAACTAGATGAGTCTTCCCAGAGATAGTCCTTTTTCAAACTAGATGAGGCATCTACACAGAGCTAGTCCTTTTTCAAACTAGATGAGTATTCCTAGAGCTAGTCCTTTTCAAACTAGATGAGTCTTCCCAGAGCTAGTCCTTTTTCAAAATAGATGAGGCATCTACACAGAGCTAGTCCTTTTTCAAACTAGATGAGTCTTCACAGAGCCAGCCCTTTTTCATGCTGGATGTGGCATCCTAACAATGGAAGGAACCAATCCTCTCACCATGTCACTGCCCTTACATCCGACCATGGAAGGAACCAATCCTCTCACCATGTCAGAATGGCACTGCACTTATATCCGACCTGCTCGTCGGAATGGCCAACACTCACATCTGACATGGAAGGAACTTAATCCTTTAGCCATGAACAGAATGGTTCAGCCCTTACATCTGTCCTACTCAACAGAATGGCCATGAATCTCAGCACTCATATCAGTCATGGAAGGAACCAATCCTCTCACCATGACGAAATAGCTCAGCCCTTACATCTTGACCATGGAAGGAACCAATCCTCTCACCATGTCAGAATGGCTATGGGTCCCATCACTGTCTCTAGGAGGAAGCCTCGATCTGGAGAACACCAAGTCTCTCTCTGAAGTACTCGAACTTCAGCCTAGCCAATGGCTTTGTCAATACATCAGCTATCTGTTCCTCCGTCGCAACATACAGGAGCTTCACTGCTCCTCTCTGCACCATATCCCTGATATAGTGATACTTGATCTCGATATGCTTCGACTTGTCATGAAACAATGGATTCTCTGACAACTTCATGCAACTCTGGTTGTCACAATGTATACAAGTAGCATCCAACTGGAGATCAAATATATCAGACAGTAGATTTCGTAGCCATACTGCCTCACAACTAGCTGAACAAGTTGTGACATACTCTGCCTCAGCTGTACTCAGTGCCACACAGGATTGCTTCTTGCTAAACCAAGAGATCACACCTGATCCCATACTAAAGCAACACCCTGAAGTACTCTTCCTGTCAATGGCACTGCCTACCCAATATGAATCAACATAACCCTCCAGGTTAATCTTCTGATTCGCATCATACTTGAACCCATAATCAAGTGTACCCTTCAGGTACCTCAGAATATGCTTTGTAGCATTCAAGTGAACACTTCTCAGATCTTTCAAGTACTGGCTCAAGGTGTTCACAGCAAAGCAAATATCTGTTCTCATGTTCGTCAAGTAAATCAATGACCCAATCATCTGACGATACATCGTAGCATCAACCGACTCTGACGAAGCATCACTCAATAGCTTCAGGTTCGATGCCATAGGTGTAGCCATAGCCTTGCAATCCATCATCCAAAACCTCTTTAGGATATCTACTGCATACTTCCCTTGTCCAAGGAATATCCCATCTGTACTCTGCCACACCTCCATACCTAGAAATTAATGCATCATCCCCAAGTCCTTCATCTCAAACTCAGCAGTAATATTTCTCTTCGTATCAGCAATCAACCCATCTGTACCTATCACAAATAGATCATTTACGTACAGAAGAAGCATCAATGGGTTGCCATATTCAACCTTGTAGTAAAGGTTGGAATCTTCTTTACTTTTGGTAAAGCCCAAACTGGATAGAAAGATGTCAATCCTGCCGTACCAGGTCCTGGGTGACTGTTTCAAACCATACAGGGCTTTATTCAATCTACATACATGAGATTCTCTGTCATGTGTCTCAAAACCGAGTGGTTGTTCTACGTACACTTCCTCTTCTACTACACTATTCAAGAAGGCAGTCTTGACATCCATCTGGTGTATCTTCCACTTCGTCACTGCAGCCAGAGCAAGTACTGATCTAATGGAAGTGTATCTGGCTACAGGTGCAAAGGTCTCTTCATAGTCTACTCCCTCTTTCTGAGAGAATACACGAGCTACAAATCTTGCCTTGTACTTTTCAATGCTACCGTCTACAGCATGCTTGATCTTGTAGATCCATTTGGAAGTGACAACTGACTTCCCTTTTGGTCTTGGGACAACATCCCAAACATCATTCTTCATGATCGATTGATATTCTTCGATCATAGCATCCTTCCATTCTTTCTGATCTACCACTTCTTCATAACTGGAAGGTTCTTTATCAATGAAATCACATAGTAAAGCTACATACCCGGAATTTGATCTGGTTTTCTTTCTTTCTCTGTGATTCTCTTTTGGAGCCCCATATCTTTCGGCACCTTGGATAAGTTCACGTACCCAAGCAGGTTTCCTCTTATGAGGATTCCTCTCTGATGGTGGATCTACAGGTCTTTGTGGTTCTTCGAAATCTCGATCTTCTTCTTGAGCTTCTTCATTCATGATTGTACCACGGATCCTGGGTGCTTCTGCTTTTGCTTCTTCAGGTTCTTCAGTAGGTCTCTTTCTAGATTTGTTGTAAGCTGTGTCTTCATCAAATGTTACATCCCTACTGATGTCAATCTTCTTATATCCTGGAAAGTAGATTCTGTAAGCCTTCAAGCTTTCAGAGTATCCCACAAATATTCCCTTCTTTCCTGAAGGATCTAATTTTGTTCTCTTCTCTTTTGGAATATGTATGTACACTGGACGACCAAATATTCTGAGATGGCTGACTTCTGGTTTCTTGCCGGAGAATACTTCTTCAGGAGTTTTGTTTTCGAGTACTCTATGTGGAGTACGGTTCTGTACATACACTGTTGTTCTAGCAGCTTCAGCCCAAAGATGCATAGGTAGATCTTGATCATGAAGCATAGCTCTTGCAGCTTCCATGATAGTTCTGTTCTTTCATTCTGCAACCCCATTCTGTTGAGGATTATAAGGAGTTGACAACTCCCTCTTAATCCCTGATTCTCTACATAGCTCTTTGAATTCATTCGAAGTGAACTCTCCACCATTATCTGATCTAATGGTCTTGATCCACTTTTCAGTATGGTTCTCGATCAAGGCTTTGAATTCTTTGAACTTGCTGAACACTTCATCTTTGTTTTTCATAAATTAAATCCATGTCTTTCTAGAAAAATCATCAATAAAAGAAACATAGTATGCATACCCGCTTAGTGAGTTTGATGACATTGGACCGCAAACATCGGAATGGATGATTTCTAGAATGCCTTTTGCTTTGCTTTCACTGCTAGGAAATGTCTTCTTTGTATTCTTCCCTTTCACACATCCTTTGCAAACTCCATCATGCTTTGCTTGGAATTCTGGAAGACCTTCAACAGCTTTGCTTGCAATAGGTAGTGCTCTGTAATGCACATGTGCAAGCCTTCTATGCCAAAGCTCATTTGGTTCTACTGAATCATGGATCAAGGCTTGTTCTGGATGGCCCTTCAATTTGTACAAGCCTCCTTCTTGTTCTCCAATTACTACCGCATCATCGATAGTCTTTCCTTTTGGCCACATGATGACTTGACCATCTATGAATGCAACCTGCATTCCTTTTGCATCCAATGATGAAATGGATAGAAGATTCTTCTTAAGTCCTGGAACAAACAATACTTATTTCATTGTTAGAGACTTACTAGAGTCTAGTTTGTATGAAGATTCCCCACTACCTTTTATTGGATATTGGTAGTCATCTCCTAGTTTCACCTTGTGAGGTGATTCATGTTCTGACAATCTCACAAAATATTCCTTGAATCCCGTCATATGTTTGGAAGATCCACTGTCTATAAGCCAATCATCACTACCATGAGTAATGTTACCTGTGAGAGCTGATATTAAAACATATTCATCCTCGCTTGAAGAATCTTCACTTTCATATCTGGATCTCTTCTTGGATGGTTCATCATCCTCTACAACATGAGCATGATGTATTCTTTTGTTCCCCTTCTTCTTATGAGAGTGGCCCTTGTTCTTAGGATAGTCTTTTCCAAAATGTCCTACCTCATCACATGTATAACATCTTAATCTTGATATATCCTTTCTTGGATGAGAATCCTTACCTTTGGAGTAATGAGGTCTTCTTCTGCTTTTCTTAGAGTGGGCTATAAGGGCTTGGTATTCACTTCCCATCTTCTCTTCTCTAGCTGCTATCCGTGCTTCTTCTTGAGAACACTCTTCCCATAGTCTGCTGAATTTGACTAGCTTCTTTCTTGCATAGATACCTTGAATAAAAGCATCCCATTATCTAGGGAGGCCATTCAAAGTAGTCATGACAATCTCTGCATTTTCCACTTCTTCATCAACAGCTTCTAATTGTTCCTTGATTTGAGAAACCCTTGTGAAGTATGACTGGATAGTTTCTGCATTCTGAATCTTCACATTCTTCAGTTGGTTCCTCAAGGTCATCTTCCGATTGATGTTCTTTCCTTCAAACAATTTGGTTAGGGCATCAAACATAGCTTTAGGTGTCTTGAGAGAGGACACCTATGGGATAAGATGTTCCTTAATAGAATCATCAATGATCCTCTTAGCCATAACCATCTTCTTCTTATGTAGGACCTTTTCCTCATCTCCCTCTAGAACTGGAATATCCTCATGAATGAAGGAGTCTAATTCATTCTCTTCCAGGACCAGGGATATCCTATACTTCCAAGCTCGGAAGTTATCAGCCCCCTCAAGCTTTTCATCAAGCTTGGTATGATGAGACATCTTTAAATAAGAACCTCAAATGGAAATACAAAGGATTTTATATCTTACCAGGTTCAAGATGTCAAATCTAAAACTTGAGCTGAAATCCTACAGAGCTAGTTCGGGAGCAACTAGGTTTTTGCTTTTCTGGAGTTATGTCCACCCAAATGCCCTCAAATTTGTTCCTAACTTCGATTTTGGGGAGGAGAACAATCCAGGCCTGGGCTCACTGAAAAATTCCTCTTCTATAAAAATCCCTAATTTCTGACCCCAGTGACAGGTCCAAAACTGGAAAACCTCAGAATTGAATTCTGTTTCGACAGAAAGATGCGCCCTAGGGAGGAGAGTAAGTCCACCTTACTTTTTATAAAAATTTGTGGAGAAATATCCACAAACAAGGAAGCCCTAGTCTCCGCAGCTGCACAGTGTCTTCTTCTCAGGTTAGCTTTGATACCATGTTAGTTTTTCAACAATTAAGCTAGCATTATGATCTTAGGATCTTTTCACTGAGAGAATAACAAGTACAGAAAAACATGAGCACATCACAAGAGACAAGAGACACAAATAGTTTTCCTCTGGGAAACCATAAAGGATAAAACCCCGTAACTTCCTCTAAGATAGAATCAACACCAAAATAGTAAGAGATCTCCCAAAACAGCAGTAGCCTTATGTCTTCTGTCAAGCCAAAGTATTTCCTTCTCCAAAGGTGCGCCACACTTGAGAGAGCAAGTGATGTATGTCACAAGTGATGAATAGAGAGACTCACACTCTCTATTTATATTCATCCGTTCACTTGAATTTCCATTTCACACGTAGGATCAACCTAATAATTACTACTCGAGCCTACACCTTAATTAGTGTATAATAACTCAAGTGCCCCGAAACTATGGGGACTTACCTAATGACTTGATATGACTTGTTTACATTATTAATCCTCCCAATTGGAACATCGGGGTATGACAACATGACTCAAATACATAATAGAAACATCCCGGAATAAACATCGGGTTACAATACATAGAAGAATACATTCCGAAGTTACATATACATCAACAAGAGGAGGGGATGGGAGAGGGGTGGAGTAGGAGGGATGAGGAAGAGGAGGGAGGATAGAGGAGTACGAGGAGGAGCACAGGGAAAGAGGAGGGAGGGAGGAGGAGGAGAATAGAGGGGGCAGAGGAGGAGAGAGAGAGGTGAAGGGAGGCAGTGGAGGAGAGAGGGAGGAGAAGGGAGGGTTGGAGGGAAGAAGGGAAGGGGTGGAAGAAGGAGGAGAAGGGAGGGGATGTAGGACAAGGTGGGCTAGAGTAGGAAGAAGAGGGAGGAGGGGTAAGAAGATGGGAGAAGGGAGAAAGAGGGGGAGGAGAAGGAAGAGAAGGGAGGGGGTGGAGGAGGGAGGAGAGGGAGAGTGGATGTAGAGGATAAATTTTAGGGTAGAGGAGAAGGGGAGAGGAGGAGGGTGGAGGAGAGAGTAGAAGAGAATCGAGGGGGTGGAAGAAGAGGGGAAGGGAAGGGGATAGGAGGATAGAAAGAATAATGGGGTGGAGGAAAAGGTGGAGGGGGGGAGGAGGAGGGGAAGGGAAAGGGTGTGGAAAGAGGAGAAGAAGGAAATCTATTTTGCATTGTTTCAGTGTGCTAAGCTATAATATATCCATGGGATTTGTATAGGATACAAACTGAGATCTATGTTGTTTATAGAATGTCATCATTACCTAATATTCTAAGGACCATTGTTTCTTGGTATACTATTCTAGTAATTGGGGTTTCCTTATTTATCGACTAGGCTACTTTGGCTACTACTATAGTTGACTAGACCTACAGTAATGTAAATTATTCTCTTTCTATCTGGCATGTCCTTTATTCCTGTACTGACTTGTCATGGTTCAGTTCAAGAAGCACTAAGAAGGTCACAACCCAACTTAGGAAGTAACGGTCCATACCTATCAATCCTCAAAGAGGTCACACCCAACCTAATATTCCAATAGGAGGTCATGGATTAATTCTAGTAACATCACACAGGTCATGAACCAACCCGAAATATGGCACACAGGTCATGGTTTATTCTGGGAAACCCTAACAGGTTAATGCTCTATCCAAGAGAATAACATAAGTCATGGCTCAACCCAATAGGAAACACACAGGTCATGGCTAGATTCTACAAATCCCTAAGAGGTAGATGAAGGGTCATAACCCACTTCAAATAGAATAAACAACCAATATAATAAAGTGATAACTCTACCAGGCTAAGGGAGAGATGTTAATCCACTCAAATAGAGTTATGGTTTCTTCTAGCAACCCAAAACAACTCACATCCTGCTCAAGCAAGTTTAGACAGGTCCTGGTTTAGTCCAACCATCCCCAAGAAGGTCATGGTTCACTTTAAGCAGACTCAAACACTCGACCAATGCAACAAATATCTTAGTCCACTCAAACACAATTATATTTTCTTCTAAAATCCCCAAACAACTCACATCCTACTCAAGTTAGTTTAGACAGGTAACAATTTAGTCTAGCCAGCCTTGAGAAGGTCACGATTCATTTCAAGAAGACCCAAACACTCAAATAGCTCAGAAAATATCCTATTCCACTCAAACATGGTTATGGTTTCTTCTAGCATCCCCAAACAACTCACATCCTACTTTAGCAAGTTTATACATGTCATGGTTTAGTCTAAGCTTCCCTAAGAATCTCATAGTTCACTTCATGCAGGCCTGAACACTCAAACAGTGCAAGAAGAGGAGGAGGAGGGTAAAGGAGAGGGTGCAAGAAAAGGAGGAGGATGAAACCTTTGTTGCACTTTTTCAGTGTGCTAAGCTATAAGAAATCCATGGGCTTTGTATGGGATACAAACTGAGCTCTGGTTTGTTTGTAGAATGTCATCATTACCTAATATTTTAAGGATCATTGTTTCTTGGTATACTATTCCAGTAATTTGGGTTTCCTTACTTATCTAATAGGTTACTTTGGTTGCTACTATAGTTAACTAAACCTACAATAATGTAATTTATTCTCTCTCTCTCTGGTATGTCCTTTTTTTCTGTAGTGACTTGTCATGGTTCAGTTCAAGAAGCACTAATAAGGTCACAACCTAACTTAGGAGGTAACAGTTTATACCAATCAACCCTCAAAGAGGTCACACCCAACCTAATATTCCAATAGGAGGTCATGGATTAACTCCAGTAACATCAAACAAGTCACGACCCAACCCAAAAGATGGAACACAAGTCATGGTTTATTCTAGGAAACCCTAATAGGTTAAGGATTTTTCCAAGAGAAAAACACAGGTCACGACTCAACCCAATAGGAAACACACATGTCATGGATAGGTTCTACAAATCCCTAAGAGGCAAATGAAGGGTCACAACCCGCTTCAAATAGAAGCAACAACTAGAATAATAAAGTGATAACTCTACCAGTATAAGGGAGAGATTTTAATCCACTCAAATAGTGTTATGGTTTCTTTTAGTAGACCCAAACAACTCACAGCCTGCTCAATCATGTTTAGACAGGTCATGGTTTAGTCCAACCATCCCCAAGAAGGTCATGGTACACTTCAAGTAGACTCAAACACTCGACCAATGCAACAAATATCTTAGTCCACTCAAACACAATTATGGTTTCTTATAAAATACCTAAACAACTCACATCCTACTCAAGTAAGTTTAGACAGGTAACAATTTAGTCTAGCCAGCCTTGAGAAGGTCACGGTCCATTTAAAGCAGACCCAAAAAATCAAATAGTTCATAAAAGATCCTAGTGCACTCAAACATGGTTATGGTTTCTTCTAGCATCCCTAGACAACTCACAGCCTGCTCAAGCAAGTTTAGACATGTCACGGTTTAGTCCAAGCTACCCCAAGAAGCTCACAGTTCACTTCATGTAGACCTAAACACTCAAACAATGCAATAAGTATTTTAGTCCACTCAAAAAAGTTTATGGTTTCTTCTAGCAGCCCCAAACAACTTATAGGATGTTGAAGTAAGTTCACAAAAGTCACAGTTTAGTCCTGCCATCCCCAAGAAGGTCATGATTCACTTCAAGCATACCCAAACACTCAAGTAGTGCAGCAGATATCTTATTCCACTCAAACATGGTTATGGTTTATTCTAGAAGCCCCAAACAACTCACATTCTTCTCAAGCAAGTTTAGACACGTCACACTTTATTCCAGACAACCCCAAGAAGGACACAGTTCACTTCAAGTAGACCCAAATACTCAAACACTGTAGCAGAGATCTGTTGAGGCTTGGAAATTCCCAGGCAACAACAGCAATGGATTCTCCCCAGTCAATGTTCCAAAATAGCCCATGACTGTTTGATGTATGGAATCTGTCCATTTTGTGGTCTGGCTACCATAGGTCAAGTAACAAAAATAAAATGTTTTACCAGTTGCGGCCCAGTCCACCATATATATTTTTGTATTTTTTGACTTTAAGTATGATATGCAAGTACTTATCTAAGATGTAGATTGATTAAGAATGCAAGGATTGGTCACAATGTGATGCGCAGGTTCTTACCTCTCGTCTTAGACTCTCTTGCGTCTAAATCACACACAACAAGGAATTAAATCTAACTACCTAACCTATCCCTAGGGAGCAAGATTATCACTTATTAATGAGTAATGTATTGTGTGCATGCATTATGAAAAATCATGGATAGCTGATACTTCTTTCAAAACACATGAACATTTAAAGATATTTGAAGAACCAGATAGCCAATTTTTTATGAACAACATTTATTACTCATAGTGGAAATTTTCATAAAATAAACCAGAGATCATTCATACAAGAACATAGGTTCAAAGAGTTAGAATGATCTCACAGCTAATGGACACAAAGCTGAAAACAAAATAGTTCCTCTTCAACCAATCCAT
This sequence comes from Pseudotsuga menziesii, assembly GCA_001517045.1. Lineage (NCBI taxonomy): Eukaryota > Viridiplantae > Streptophyta > Pinopsida > Pinales > Pinaceae > Pseudotsuga > Pseudotsuga menziesii. The sequence continues at coordinate 1,503,119 of LPNX011056180.1, read as the reverse complement.
AGCATAACATTTGAAGATTCCACCAAGATTTCTCCAACAGGCAAACTATAATTATTTATTGCAAAAGGAAATAGTTCTTCTTACAATATGTCTTCCAATCTAACTGGGAAAAAAATTCCTTCCCTTATCTAAATCTTTTATATTTATACAAAAAGAACAAAATTGTTGGGATGCCCACGAATGACTCTTGGGCTCCTCAAAACCGTTTAATCTCACAATTTTGTCCTTTTGTGAGTGCTCATGATTTAGGAAATACATTACATTTTGGATTTAATCTTATGAATACTTCATATAATGAGACCAGCTTAGTAACTGATGGCCCCTTTCCAAGCCTGGGATTCTATTGCCACCGATTCTTCCTTGTCTTTTATTTGTTCTTTCTTAGATCCTGTTGGTTTCAGAACAAACTCTGCTTATCACTTTTCAGCCAACTTTTCTCAGCTTTATCCTTCATCTATGTCTCCTCGCAGCAGTAATCTGAAGAATATTATGAGTCCACCTGCATTTAAAACAAAAATTCATCATTAATTAGGACTACATCTTTTCAACAAACTTAAACCCCACCAACAATAAAACTGATCATCAAAATGAGGCCATGTACTGTGCTTTCGTCGTGAAAACCTTAACAAGAATCAGAAACCATCCTCACCCATAGAAAGGTTAAAAACTCACAAAATGGTGAGAAAAACCTTATTGGCAGCTTGAACCATTAAAAAATCAGCAGGATAGTCTTATTCCTAGCCACAACGACGGGTTTCAGATGGACAATGAGTTCTGTGGAACCATTAAGCCTATCAGCATCCGAAATACTAAACACTAAAGCATCAGGCAGAAACTCCTTGTCGGTGATCAGAACGACATAATGTCAGGAGGTTAGCATATTACGCAGCCGCAATGGTGGGAGATGAAAAGGCTATGGGCTCCACAGTGAATAAACATATCAGTGAGAACCGTAAGAAAAACATTAGAGAGTGGAGTAGTTACAATGGCGGACACTTAGTTTACTTGGGAGCCACAATGGCGCAAGGCAATCAAACTACCACCATTGATCAAAGTTATAAAACTTTCTGATATGGCGTAGAAAAAATGTGAAAATGTTAAATGCATGGAAAATCTTAAGGTTGTACAGTGGTCTAAAATCTTATCTCATCTTCAAAATAGTGACTCCATAAAGATAAAAAAACCACCGACTCAAACCTCAGCCAACCTTCGATAGCGCAAAGTAAGTCGAAATAATAACATCACAGCATCGACACAATCAAATCTATCCATCAGAAAAATCATCATTCAGCTTTTGCAATGGCATCCCCGTAGGGAAATATGGCTCCAATGCATAGTTAAATGAATTCCAAACAACCAAACTAAAATGTTAAGTTCCAACAAACTTTCGGCTGGGAAGCGACGAAAAAGTTTGTTTCACCTCCAAAACAGTGACGAAAACAAGAAAAAGACTTCTGATATCAAAGAAGGAAATTGCAAACCAAAAAGGCAATATTTTAAATCCAATCTTCAAATTCCACAGCTCAAACAGTTTCAGACATAAGCAATTTACCGAAAAGCATGAAAGCAGTTGACCTCAAAACAATCCAAACTTTTAGCAGAAGGGAAACAAAAATAGAGTTCATCGATCCAAACGATTCTAGGAAAGATAAAAATTAAGATGAGGGTCCAAAATTTTACAAATTTGGGAAAACAGTTGCAGCTGCAACAATTGGTGACTACCAAGTGAACCTAGACCTCTAGACAATTTATTTATTTAGTATCTGACTGCTTAACAATAAAATGAACATGTTGAATTCTTCTAGACGTCTGCATTTCCCAAATGGAAAATATATGTACTTTTAATCATTGATGATAGTCCAATTTAGGAGAATGGAAACCAATATTTCCAAGTCAAGGTGACTCTTTCGAGGCCCGGAAGATGAGTTTCATTTATTATCTCTATCTTCAGGTAGCTACCAGCTTGGGCACCACAAGATTGTAACATATGGTAAACAAAAATATTCATTTGTTCCTCATTCCCATGCCATTTTGCACTTTTGTGTTTTTGGACTTTGGTCCTTTTTATATGAGTCCTCCTGCATGCCTTTTCTTCTGAATTTTTATTCAGGTTCCTCTATCCAGAGTGTGCTTTTGTGTGAGAGATGTATTTAACTTTCAGCACATAGACGGAGAAGAACTTGGCAATTTAGTACTTATATGGTTCAGTACTTTGTTTCGATACCTTTCATAGGAGTTTTTAACTCTTATCTGCCTTTTGGCATTTAATTCCTGGCATGGGATCATTTATGTATAATATACTGTTTACACTGCTTCCTTTCCATGGGCCTTTTGCTGTCACCCCCTCAAACATTTTTAAAAGTGATATGGATGGAGCCTCAAAATAGTATTCCAGACCTTTTGATCCTGGTTTATTTTAAAAGGATTAAGTAGGAATTCAATGTGTTCATAGCCATTCAGGAAAACTGCCAAACTGGAAGAAATTCTTTCAGATAAAACAATAGTACATAGTCTTACACTAAAGGGATTTAATTACTCTAGAATTCTGATACTCTCCATGCAACCAAAAGTTTGCCTCTTTCTTATTGAAATCAATCAAAATCTAAAGTAAAACAAAATAGAAATAAAACAAATCAAAATAAATAGCCAAATCAAATTATTTATGTACAAGATAAAAGAACAAAACAAAACTCAAGAAAAATAAGGTTTGAGAACTAAACCATTTACTGGTAAGTTCTCTTCCCACCCTTGTAGATCCTGCAATTTATATGTTGAGGGGCCAATCTTTGCTGCAATATGGAAAGGGCCTACCCATAGATGTTGGAATTTCGTGTGTTTTCCTTTTTCATCATGGGGGTGGTCCCATTTGAGAACAAAATCTCCCACCTCGAATTCTTTTATTCCAGCTTTGTGTTTATCAAACCATCTCTTTACCACCTCCTGTTGTTGTTTAAAAAATTCTCTGGTCTTGGATCTAGACTATTCTACCTTCAAAAGATTTTGTATCCTCATTTGCAAGACTTCATTATTTGATCCTCTGGATTCTTGAGCTATTATGGAAGAGGGTAGCATGATATTGGGGGGTAGAATGGCCTCTTTTCCATAAACAAGGGTATATGGGGACACACCTAATGAAGTATTGGGGGTGACCCTATCATCCCAAAGGGAATTTGGTAATACTAAGTGCCAACTCCTCTAATTTTCTATCACTGTCTTTTTTAAAATCCTAATCAGATTCTTGCTTATAGCTTCAGCCAAACCATTTCCCTGCGGATAGTAATTAGCAGAGTAATGCAACTTAATTCCTTTCTCATGAGAAAATGGAGTTAACCTAATCGAGGAAAAGTAAGTAGAATTATCGAAAACTAAAGAAATTGGAACTCCAAACCTAGTCATTATATGATCTTGCAAGAAATCCATGACCGCATCTTCATTTACTTTACGCAACGGAATGGCCTCGACCCAACGAGTGAAGTAGTCGGTTGCCGTCAAAATATATCTATGTTGTAAGGAATAATTTGGCTTTATTTCTCCAATGATGTCCATCCCCCACTGCTCAAAAGGTTCTATTATCATAACGGGATTTAATGGTCCTGTTGCTTTAAGTTGTTGTCCACCACACCTTTGGAAAATGTCACACTTTCTAACATGGGCATGTGCATCTTTGAACAGTGTGGGCCAATAGTATCCATCTTTGAGAATTTTGTGTGCTGTTGTATGTCCATAGAAATGTCCTCCAGCAGGCCCATCATGTAAGTCTATCATTACTTTCTTCGCATCTTCTTTCTCTAAGCATCTAAGAAGAACTCCATCATATTTTTTTCTGAATAATATTCCTTCAACAATCTGATATGAGGATGATTTAAGATGCAGTGCTCTTCTTTAATTTGGCCCCTTGCATACCAGTGCTCATAAATGATATGGGGAACTCATCTCCTCCATCTTCCTTCCAGGTAATCACAGCTACTAGTGAATAATGAGATGCGAAAGTGTACAGAATAAAATCTTTCTCAAAATATGAACTTTTGAGGGAGGGTGCATGTGCGACAACTGTATTTATTTTACTGAATGCATTCTTCTCTATATTAGTCCATTTGAATTGTACACTTTGATTTATCATTTGCTGCAAAGGTTTGACAATTTGAGCGAAATCTCGCACAAACCTTCACATGAAATTTATTGTCCCCATAAATGATTGCATGCCCTTTTTATTATGGGGTAATGGAATCTATTTGATATATTTGATCCTATCTGGTTCTATGGAGATCCCCTTCTTAGAAACCACATGACCCAACAACTTACCTTCTATAACAGCAAACACGCACTTCTTGGGGTTTAGTGAGATACCATATTTTCGGCAGCGTTCAAAAATCTTCTTTAGATGAAAAGCGTGTTCCTCTCTTTTCTTTGAGAATATCATGATGTCATTTAGGTATACTACAATACTCTGGCCAATCAGACCGTGGAAATCTATGTCCATAGCCCTCTGGAAAGTAGCTCTAGCATTTATGAGTCCAAAGGGCATCCTTCTATAAGTAAAATTTCCCCACCTGGTCTTGAATGTCATTTTTGGTCTGTATTCTTCAGCCACTAGTGCTTGATTGTAGCCTAAGAATCCATCTAATAAAGAGAATAATTCAAATCTTGAAACTATTTGCAATATCTACTCCATGGGTGGAACAGGATAATTGTCTTTATCTGAAGTGTGATTTAAGTTTCTGAAATCCACACATAGCCTGATTTCTCCATATTTCTTCCTTATCGGTACCAAATTTGAAACCCATTTCGAGTGTCTAACCTTAAAGATAATTCTAGCATCCAATAGTTTCTTAACTTCACTCTGGATTAAAGGTTCTAATTTTGGATGCATTTTCCTTAAAGGCTGTAGATAAGGTTTGATTCCAGATCTAATGGGGATAACATGCCGAATAATAATGGTGTCATATGTCTTTAGATATTCATACGTCCAGGAAAAAACATCTTTGTATTGTTTGAAAAGGCTGAAAAACTTATTCCTTTCACCCGGGGAGCAACATTTTCCCAAATTCACGTATCTGGGCTCCATTTCAGTCCCCAAATTAATCAACTTGAACTGTAGAGACGAGCTATGAGTCTTCACATTTGTTGGTCTTCTAAATTTCTTATTTAAATCAAACATCCGTTCTAAAGTCCTGACTCCCTTAGGAATAAAATTATCGAATTTTATCTCGGCCTGATGTTCTTCATCATAAATAATCGCCCCTTTGAAGGTCTCATCATTTCTCAAGCATTCTATAATCTTATGATCATCATCAAACACTCGTATATTGGTAATCATATCTGGAACTGAAGGCCTGAAAAGAAATTCAATAGAGCACCGATTATTAGAGGGCACAAGCCTCACAACTTAGGTGGCGAGCAAGTCAGCTACTGTATTCTCAAGTCTAGGAATCGATACAATGTTAAATGCATTATAACATTTAATTAAATCCCATAATTCATTTTTATAATATTTTAAATGAGGAGAAATGCAATGTATTTGATTTCGAATTTGTTTTACAATTATTTCAGAATCTCCAAACACTTTCAGATTTTTTTCCTTTAATTCAATTGCTTTCCTTAATCCTTGAACTAATGCTTCATATTTAGTTGTGTTATTAGTACATTCAAACTCTAACCTACATAAAATAAAATCTTTGTTTTTCTTAGGGTCAATCAGGACACAGCCGGCTCCTGATCCCTCTAAAGTTTTAGAACCATCAAAGAAAAGTGTCCAAAAATCGCTAACCACTACTGTGCGAGAATTGATATCTACATCTACAGCTAAGTCTACTATTTTACAATCAATCTCATTAGCATGTGAAAACCGAAGGAGATCAGGCTGAGCATCAGATGCACTACTGGCTTCTTCCACTTGATAGTTCCCTGGCTCTAGTTCAATAAAGTAATTTCCCAAAACAGAATCTACTGGTTCATTTTTACCATCGAACTGAGTAACATTGTGTTTCATGTGGGGCTCCCTCAAAAATTTAATTTGATTTGGGATTCCTTTATATGGTAGCCATAGATGTGACCAGTCTGAAGCAAAATATCCATTCAGCTTTTTCGACCAATCTCTGCTCAAAACAATTCCATAAGCTTCTTGTATGTCATCCACGACAATATTAATGAATTCACACACCTTATAATTTGAAGATAAGCGATCAAGAACATCCTCCATTTACCCAATTACCTTCACATTCGTTCTATCCAACTGAATAACCCTCTAGGTAGATGGTTTAGGTTGTCCATTTATCTTTTTGTAGACCAATAGCAACATAACGTTCACTGATGCCCCTGAGTCTACTAGGAAGTTATGCACGTTATGGTTGAAAATTTGAAACGTAAGGAGAAAAGGTGGATTCTTTCTTTTAGGCTTACCTCCCATACTCACTTCACCAATTTATTATTCTTGGGGTTGATTTTCAGTGGGCAGCCTCTCCTTTGATACTTCAAGTGCTTTCAATAGATTTTCCTTTTACGGCAGCACATTGCACATTTCAAATAATGAGATTTTTTCCCTTACCTTTTTTATATCCTCCACAATGTCATAATCCATCTTATGTTCTGTGAGATTTGATCTAACATTATTTATTTTTTCTTCATTGGGCTTAGTAGGCATGTTGACCTGTCTAGGAATTTGACTAGTGATGGTAAACTCCAGAATTTTATTAATGTGGAGTTGTTTTGAAATTTCTTGACATTCTTTTGAAGCCTTTTGATCTTCAAGAGCATAAGACTGTTTTCCTTAATCAACCCTTGGCTTCTCGTCGTTACATTTGTTTCCAAGATGTCCTTTGGTCTTAGATCCTTTTCTTCATCGGCATCAAACAACGATACACAGTCCCATAAAACCATGGCCTCATCCTCCTATTTTTCTGTTGGTTTATTGTTGTCTTTACCTTCTTCATCGTTGTCTTCGATTAATTTGGAATCCAAGATCCGATTCATGACCAACGTCATTGAATTTATCCATTGAGGACAATTCTTTTCAGAATGGGATTGTTGGTGGAAAGTGAAAAAGTTATCCATTCCTACCTCTGTTAAGTTCATAGATGCAGGGCTGTGCGGAGGGGGTTGGGATTGATTGTTATATTCCTTTTTCCTGTAATAAGGTCTATAAAAATTTTGAGCTTCCTTGTCCTTTTCCAAGTCTATGATTCTGTTAAAGAGCTTCTACATCATCTTTGCCAATCCTTCAAAATCCCGTGATTGCTCCTCTTTAGGCTTAGTAAATAACAAAGCTTTCCTCCCAACATTTTTTTCTCTTAATTGTTCAACGTAATCTTCAATGCTTTCTTTTTCGGCCTCTACTCTATCTGCTTATTCATAAGTCTCTACTAGCATAGGTTTGGCCTTCATTTTGGCAAACATGACCAAGTCGGGTCCTCGAGCTGAGGTATAATATTCAATCAGGACTTTATCCGAGGGTTTGTTAGCCTTAGAAAAATTCTTAAGATAGGCTGCGAATCTTTGGGTAAAACTATGCACCTTCTCTTTTCTTTCTTTCTTTAAAGTGCACAGTCCTTTCATGAGAGCTACATGAGTTTTTTGGATTGCATACTTACTTCTAAAAATCCTTTCAAAGGTGTCCCAGTCTGGAATAGAGTTTGCAGGAAAACCAAAATACCATGATGCTAATGCTCCTTTAAGGGTGTGTGGGAAAAGTCTACAAACTACATCCTCATATTCCCCAGACCTTAATCCTTCTATTGCTAAATAGAAACTTTGCAAATGGTCATCTACTAATATCTTCTCATTTGGATCAAACTTAGGCAGCATCTTCTCAAAAGCTTGAGCTAAGTCGTGCAACGAAGGTGTTAGGTTTAAAGGTGATCTGGCTTTCCAAGCAGGTGGTGGATTTGGTGGGTTAGGCTGGTTTGCATTTACACCTGCCATGAGTCTGGGTGGAGAGTAAGGAGATGAGTGAACAAGAGTATTAACAAGTGAACCGTAACGTGTGTTTGGGCCTACTTGATTCAAAGGATGCACAACTTCCTGTAAGGTTGTTTCTACAAGTTCTTCCAAATCTCCAACCAACACTAAGTCTTCCAATATAAGATGGTATTTTTTTTATATTCTCTTATGGGAAAGTCAGGGATAATTGGTAATCCTCCAATCTTCTTCACGTATGCCCTAGTATGTCTGCTCAGATCATTAAAAACTTTGTTATTGACAGAATACAAGTGCCCTCTACCCTTCTCTTCAGGAATCGGATTGGAAAACAAACTACTTTCTGAACTGTCATCAGTGGAATAATTTCAAGAAAATGGGTTTCCTTGGCCATCCATGCACTGGTGGCGCTTCTTCTAGCACCAGAAAATATTGAGGCCTGGAAATTCACAGGCAACAACAGTAAGGGATTCTTCCTAGACAACGTTCCCAACTAGTCCGTGACTGTTTGGTGTAGGGAATATGTCCGGTTTGCGGTCCCGCTACTGTAGGTCAAGTAACAAAAATAAAAGGTTTTACTGGTTGTGTCCCGGTCCACCATATATATTTTTGTATTTTTTGACTTTAAGTATGATATGCAAGTGCCTATCTAAGATGCAGATTAATTAAGAATGCAAGGAGTGGTCACAATGTGATGCGCAGGTTCTTACCTCTCGTCTTAGACTCTCTTGCATCTAAATCACACACAACAAGGAATTAAATCTAACTACCTAACCTATCCCTATGGAGCAAGATTATCACTTATTAATGAGTAATGTATTTTGTGCATACATTATGAAAAATCACAGATAGTTGATACTTCTTTCAAAACACATGAACATTTAAAGATATTTGAACAACCAAATAGCCAATTGTTTATAAACAACATTTATTACTCATAGTGGAAATTTTCATAAAATAAACCAGAGGTCATTCATACAAGAACTTAGGTTCAAAGAGTTAGAACGATCTCACAATTAATGGACACAAAGTTGAAAATGAAATAGTTCATCTTCAACCAATCCATAGCATAACATTTGAACATTCCACCAAGCGTTCTCCAACAGGCAAACTGTAATTATTTATTGCAAAAGGAAATAGTTCTTCTTACAATATGTCTTCCAATCTAAATGGGAAAAAAAATCCTTCCCTTATCTAAATCTTCTATATTTATACAAAAAGAACAAAAATGTTGGGTTGCCCACGAATGACTCTTGGGCTCCTCAAAACCATTTAATATCACAATTTTTTCCTTTTGTGAGTGCTCATGATTTAGGCAATACGTTACATTTCATATTTAATCTTATGAATACTTCATATAATGAGACCAGCTTAGTAAGTGACGGGCCCTTTCCAAGCCTGGGCTTCTGTTGCCACAAATTCTGCCTTGTCTTTTATTTTTCCTTTCTTAGATCCCATTGATTTCAGAACAAACTCTGCTTATCACTTGTCAGCCAACTTTTCTCAGCTCTATCCTTCAGCTATGTCTCCTCGCAACAGTAATCTGAAGAATCTTCTGAGTCCGTCTGCAGTTAAAACAAAAATTAATCGTTAATTAGGACTGCATCTTTTCAACAAACTTAAAGCACACTAACAGTAAAACTAATCATCAAAATGATGCCCTATACTGTGCTTTCATCATGAAAACCTTAACAAGAATCAGAAACCATCCTCGCCCACAGAAAGGTTAAAAACTCACAAAATGGTGGGAAAAACCTTATCGACAGCTTGAACCATTAAAACATCGGCAGGATAGTCTTATTCCTAGCCACAACAATGGGTTTCAGAGGGACAACAAGTTCCACTAAACCATTAATCCTATCGGCATCTGAAATACTAAACACTAAAGCATCGAGCAAAAACTCCTTGTCGGCGATCAGAATGACATAACATCGGGAGGTTAGCATATTACGCAGTTGCAATGGTGGGAGATGAAAAGGCTATGGACTCCATGGTGAATAAATGTATCAGCGAGAACCATAACAAAAACATTAGCGAGTGGAGCAGTTACAATGACAGACACTTAGTTTACTTGGGAGCCACAATGGCGGAAGGAAATTAGACTACCACCTTTGATAAAAGTTATAAAACTTTCCAATATGGCGCAGAAAAAACGTGAAAATGTTAAGTGCTTGAAAAATATTAAGGATGTATAGCGATCTAAAATATTATCTCATATTCAAAACAATGACTCCATGAAGATAAAAAAACCACCGACTCAATCCTCAGCCAACCTCCGACAGTGCAAAGCAAGTCGAAATAATAACATCACAGCATTGGCACAATCAAAGCTATCCATCAGAAAAATCATCGTTCATCTTTTGCGACGGTGGCCCCATAGGGAAATATGGCTTCGATGCATAGTTAAATGACTTCCGAACAACTGAACTAAAACATTAAGTTCCAACATACTTTCATCCGAGAAGCGACAAAAAATTTTGTTTCACCTCCAAAACAGCGGCAAAAACAAGAAAAATACTTTCGATATCAAAGAAGGAAATTGCAGATCAAAAGGGCAACATTTTAAATCCAATCTTCAAATTCCACAGCTCAAACAGTTTCAGATATAAGCAATTTACCAAAAAGAATGAAAACAATTGACCTCAAAACAATCCAAACTTGTAGCAGAGGGGAAACAAAAATAGAGTTCATGGATCCAAACGATTCTAGGCAAGATAAAAATTAATAGGAGGGTCCAAAATTTCACAAATTTGGGAAAACAATTGCAGCTGCAATAATTGGCGACTACCTGGTGAACCTAGATCTCTAGACAATTTATTTCTTAAGTATCAGACTGTTTAACAATAAAACGAAGATGTTGAATTCTTCTAGATGTCTGGATTTCCCAAATGGAAAATATATGTACTTTTAATCATTGATGATAGTCCAATTTAGGAGAATGGAAACCAAGATTTCCAATTCAATGTGACTCTTTCGAGGCCAAGAAGATGAGTTTCATTTATTACCTCTGTCTTTAGGTAGCTACCATCTTGGGCACCACATGATTGTAACATATGGTAAACAAAAATATTCATTTGTTCCTCATTCCCATGCCATTTTTCACTTTTGTGTTTTTGGACTTTGGTAATTTTCATATGAGTCCTCCTGCATGCCTTTTCTTCTGAATTTTTATTCAGGTTCCTCTATCTAGAGTGTCCTTTTGTGTGAGAGATGTATTTAACTTTCAACCCACAGACGGAGAAGAACTTGGCAATTTAGTACTTATATGGTTCAGTACTTTGTTTCGATACCTTTCATAGGAGTTTTTGACTCTTATCTGCCTTTTGGCATTTAATTCCTGGCATGGGATCATTTATGTATAATATACTGTCTACCCTGCTTCCTTTCCATGGGCCTTTTGTTGTCACCCCCTCGAACATTTTTAAAAGTGAAATGGATGGAGCCTCAAAATAGTATTCCAGGCCTTTTGATCCTGGTTTATTTTAAAAGGATTAAGTAGGACTTCAATGTGTTCATAGCCATTCAGGAAAATTGCTAAACTGGAAGAAATTCTTTCAGATAAAACAATAGTACACAGCCTTACACTAAAGGGCTTTAATTACTCCAGAATTATGATACTCTCCATGCAACCAAAAGTTTGCCTCTTTCTTATTGAAATCAATCAAAATATAAACTAAAACAAAATAGAAATAAAACAAATCAAAATAAATAGCCAAATCAAATTATTTATGTACAAGATAAAAGAACAAAACAAAACTCAGGAAAAATAAGGTTTGAGAACTAAACCATTTACTAGTAAGTTCTCTTCCCACCCCTGTAGATCCTGTAATTTATAGGTTGGCGGGCCAAGCTTTGCTACAATATGGAAAGGGCCTACCCATAGCTGTTGGAATTTCGTGTGTTTTCCTTTTTCATCATGGAGGTGGTCCCATTTGAGAACCAAATCTCCCACCTTGAATTCTTTTGTTCCAGCTTTGTGTTTATCAAACCATCTCTTTACCACCTCCTGTTGTTGTTTAAAACGTTCTCTGGAATTGGATCTAGACTCTTCTACCTTCAAAATATTATGTATCCTCATTTGCAAGACTTCATTATTTGATCCTCTGGATTCTTGAGCTATTATGGAATAGGGTAGCATGATATTGGGGGGTAGAATGGCCTATTTTCCATAAACAAGGGTATACAGGGACACACCTAACAAATTCTTGGGGGTGACCCTATCGGCCCATAGGGAATTTGGTAATGTTGAGTGCCCACTCCTCTGATTTTCTATCACCGTCTTTTTAAAAATCCTAATCAGATTCTTGTTTGTAGATTTAGCCAAAACATTTCCTTGTGGATAGTAATTAGCAGAGTAATGCAACTTAATTCCTTTCTCATGAGCAAATGCATTTAACCTAATCGAGGAAAAGTAAGTATCATTATCGAAAACTAAAGAAATTGGAACTCCAAACCTGGTCATAATACGATCTTGCAAGAAATCCATGACCGCATCTTCATTTACTTTACGCAACGGAATGGCCTCGACCCAACGAGTGAAGTAGTTGGTTATCGTCAAAATATATTTGTATTGTAAGGAAGAATTTGTCTTTATTTCTCCAATTATGTCCATCCCCCGCTGCTCAAAAGGTTATGTTATCATAACGGGATTTAATGGTCCTGCTGCTCTAACTTGTCATCCACCACACCTTTGGCAAATGTTGCACTTTATAACATGGGAATGTGCATCTTTGAACAGTGTGGGCCAATAGTATCTAGCTTTGAGAATTTTTTGTGTTGTTGTATCTTTGGAGAAATGTCCTCCAATAGGCGCATCATGTAAGTCTATCATTACTTTCTTTGCATCTTCTTTCTCTAAGCATCTAAGAAGAACTCCATCATAATTTTTTCTGAATAATATTCCTTCAACAATCTGATATGAGGCTGATTTAAGATGCAGTGCTCTTCTTTGATTAGAATTCCAATGTTTCGGTAACAATCCTGATTGAAGGTAATGCACAAGGTCTCGATACCAGGAGTCTGGAGCTGTGAAAAGAGGACACACATCCACCAACTATATCTCGGCTTTGTCTTCCCAGTCATCTTCTTCATTGTCTTTACTTTCAGTCATTAGTTTGCATAATCCTTGCCCTTTAACTATGGAGGTTGGCTTGAATTCGAGGTCATACTCATGTAGAGTTGTTACCCAGTTGCCTCTTCTTTCTCCTAAATCCTTTTGTATGAAAAGAGACCTCACAGCTAGGTGTGGAACTATTACCTTTGTCCAGTTCTTAAGTATATATGGCCTGAATTGTTTTAATTGCTTTTAACATGGCATAGGCTTGTTTATCCACAGTTGGGTAATTTAATTCAGCCCCTTGCATACCAGTGCTCATAAATGATATGGGGAACTCATCTGCCCCATCTTCCTTCTGGGTAAGCACAGCTGCTAATGAATCATCAGATGCGAAAGTGTACAAAACAAAATCTTTCTCAAAATCTGGACTTTTGAGGGAGGGTGCGTGTGCGATAGCTGTATTTATTTTACTGAATGCATTCTTATTTATATCAGTCCATTTGAATTGTACACTTTGCTTTACCATTTGCTGCAAAGTTTTGACAATTTGAGTGAAATCTCGCACGAAATTAATTGTCCCCATAAATGATTACATGCCCTTTTTATTATGGGATAAGGGAATCTGTTTGATAGCTTTGATCCTCTCTATGTATATGGAGATCCCCTTCTTAGAAACCACGTGACCCAACAACTTACCTTCTGTAACAGCAAACACGCACTTCTTGGGGTTTAGTGAGATACCATATTTTAGGCAGCGTTCAAAAATATGCTTTAGATGAAAAGCGTGTTCCTCTCTTTTCTTTGAGAATATCATGATGTCATTGAGGTACACTATAGCACTGCAGCCAACCAAACTGTAGAAACATATGTCCATATCCCTCTAGAAAGTATCTCCAGTGTTTATGAGTCCAAAGGGCATCCTTTTGTAAGAAAACGTTCCCCACTTGGTCTTGAATGTTGTTTTTGGTCTGTCTTCTTCGACTACTAGTACTTGATCGTAGCCTAAGAATCCATCTAATAAAGAGAATAATTCAGAGCCTAAAACTATTTGCAATATATACTCCATGGGTGGAACAGGATAATTGTCTTTATCTGAAGCGTGATTTAAGTTTCTGAAATCCACACATAGCCTGATTTCTCCCGATTTATTCCTTATCGGTATGAGATTTGAAACCCATTCCAAGTGTCTAACCTTAAAGATAATTCTAGCATCCAATAGTTTCTTAACTTCACTCTGGATTAAAGGTTCTAATTTTGGATGCATTTTCCTTAAAGGCTACTGATAAGGTTTGATTCCAGATCTAATGGGGATAACATGCTGAATAATATTAGTGTCATATGTCTTCAGATCTTCATACATCCAAGAAAAAACATCTTTGTATTGTTTGAAAAGGCTGATAAACTTATTCCTTTCACCTTGGGAGCAACATTTTCCAATACTCATGTATTTAGGCTCCATTTTAGTCCCCAAATTAATCAACTCGAACTGTAGAGACGAGGTATGAGTCTTCACATTTGTTGGTCTTCTAAATTTCTCATTTAAATCAAACATCCGTTCTAAAGTCCTGACTCCCTTAGGAATAAAATTATCAAATTTTATCTCGGCCTGATGTTCTTCATCATCAATAATCGCCCCTTTGAAGGTCTCGTCATTCGTCAAGCATTCTATAATCTGCTGATCATCATCAAACACTCATAGATTGGTAATCATATCTGGAACTGAAGGCCTGAAAAGAAATTCAACAGAGCAACGATTATTAGAGGGCACAAGCCTTGTAGCTGAGGTGGCAAGCAAGTTAGTTGTTGCATTCTCAAGTCTAGGAATCGATACAATGTTAAATGCATTAAAACATTTAAGTAAATCCCATACTTCATTTTGATAAGCTTTTAAATGAGGAGAAATGAAATGTATTTGATTTCGAATTTGTTTTACAATTATTTCAGAATCTCCAAACACTTTCAGGTTTTTTGCCTTTAATTCAATTGCTTTCCTTAATCCTTGAACTAATGCTTCATATTCAGCTATGTTTTTAGTACATTCAAACTCTAACCTACATGAAAGAAAATGTTTGTTTTTCTTAGGATCAGTCAGGACACAGCTGACTCCTGGCCCCTCTAAAGTTTTAGAACCATCAAAGAAAAGCATCCAAAAATCACTAACCACTACTGTCCGATAATTGACATATACATCTACAACTAAGTCTACTATTTTACAATCAATCTCATTAGCATGTGAAAATCGAAGGAGATCAGGCTAAGCAACAGATGCATTGCTGGCTTCTTTCGCTTGATAGTTTCCCAGCTCTAGCTCAATAAAGTAATTTCCCAAAACAGAATCCACTGGTTAATTTTTACCATCGAACTAAGTAACATTGTGTTTCATGTGGGGCTCCCTCAAAACTTTAATTTGATTTGGCCTTCATTTATATGGTAGCCACAGATGTGACCAGTCCGAGGCAAAATATCCATTCATCTTTGTTGACTAATCTCTGCTCAAAACAAGTTTATAAGCTTCCGGTATGTCAGCCACTACAATATCAATGAATTGACACACCTTATAATTTGAAGATAAGTGAATGAGAACATCCTCCATTTCCCCAATTACCTTCACATTCATTCTATCTAGCTAAACGACCCTCCAGGTAGATGGTTTAGGTTGTCCACTTATCTTTTTGTAGACCGACAGCGGCATAACGTTGACTAATGCCCCCGAGTCTACTAGGTAGTTATGCACGTTATGGTTGAAAATTTCAAACATAAGGAGAAAAGGTGGATTCTGGATTTTAGGCTTACCTCCCATACTCGCTTCACCAATTTCTTCTTCTTGGGTCTGATTGTCAGTGGGAAACCTCTCCTCTAATACTTCAAGAGCTTTCAATAGCTTTTCTTTTTGTTGCAGTACATTGCACATTTAAAATAATGAGATGTTTTCCCTTACCTTTTTGATATCCTCCACAATTTCATAATCCATCTTATGTTCTGTGAGATTTGATCTAACATTATTTATTTTTTCTTCATTGGGCTTAGTAGGCTTGTTGACCTATCTAGGACTTTGACTGGTGATGGTAAACTCCAAAATTTTATTAATTGTGGAGTTGTTTTGAAATTTCTTGACATTCTTTTGAAGTCCTTTGATCTTCGGGAGCATAAGACTATTTTCCTTAATAAACCATTGGCTTATCATCGTTACATTTGTTTCCAAGATGTCCTTGGGTCTTAGATCCTTTTCTTCTTTGGCATCAAACAACGATACACAGTCCCATAAAACCATGGCCTCATCCTCCTATTTTTTTGTTGGTTTATTGTTGTCTTTACCTTCTTCATCATTGTCTTTAGTTAATTTGGAATCCAAGAGCTGATTCATGACCAACGTCATTGAATTTATCCATTGAGGACAATTCTTTTCAGAATGGGGTTGGTGGTGGAAAGTGAAAAATTTATCCATTCCTACCTCCGTTAAGTTCATAGATGTAGGGTTGTTTGGAGCGGGTTGGGATTGATTGTTATCTTCTTTTTTCCTATAATAAGGTCTATAAAAATTTCAAGCTTCCTTGTCCTTTTCCAAGTCTATGATTCTATTAGAGAGATTTTGCATCATCTTTGTCATTCCTTCAAAATCCTGTGATTGCTCCTCTTTAGGCTTAGTAAATAACAAAGCTTTCCTCCCAACATTTTCTTCTCCTGACCATTCAGGGTAATCTTCGATGCTTTCTTTTTTGTCCTCTACTCTCTTTGCTTCTTCATAAGTCTCTGCTAGTGTAGGTTTGGCCTTCATTTTTGCAAACATGGCCAACTCAGGTCATAGAGATGAGGTATAATATTCAATCAGGACTTTATCCGAGGGCTTGTCAGCTTCAAAAAAATTCTTAAGATAGTCTGTGAATCTTTGGGTAAAACTATGCACCTTCTCTTTTCTTTCTTTATTTAAAGCGCACAGTCCTTTCATGAGAGATGCATGAGTTTTTTGGGTTGCATACTTACTTCTAAAAATCCTTTCAAAGGTGTCCCAGTCTAGAATAGAGTTTGCAGGCAAACCAAAATACCATGATGCTGCTGCTCCTTTAAGGGTGTGTGGGAAAAGTCTACAAACTACATCCTCGTATTCCCCAGCCCTTAATCCTTCTATTGCCAAGAAACTTTGCAAATGGTCATCTACTAATATCTTCTCATTTGGATCAAACTTAGGCAGCATCTTCTCAAAAGCTTGAGGTAAGTCGTGCAACGAAGGTGTTAGGTTTAAAGGTGATCTGGCTTTCCAAGCAGGTGGTGGAATTAGTGGGTTAGGCTGGTTTGCATTTACAATTGCCATGAGTCTGGGTGGAGAGTGAGGAGGTGAGTGAACAGGAGTATTAACAGGTGAACCATAAGGTGTTTTTGCGCCTACTTGATTCAAACGCTGCACAACTTCCTGTAAGGTTGTTTCTACAAGTTCTTCCAAACTGCAACCAACACTGAGTCTTCCAATATAGGACGGTCTTTCTTTTTATATTCTCTTCTGGGAAAGTCAGGGATAATCGTTAATCCTCCAATATTATTCACGTATTCCCTAGTATGTCTTCTCATATCATTAACAACTTCATTATTGACAGAATACAACTGCTCTCTACCCTTCTCTTCAGGAATTGGATTGGAAAACAAACTGCTTTCTGAACTGTCACCGGTGGAATAATTTTGAGAAAACGGTTTTCCTCGGCCAGCCATGCACTGGAGGCCCTTCTTCTAGCACCAAAAACTATTGAGGCCTGGAAATTCATAGCCAACAATAGCAAGGGATTCTCCCCCGTCAATTTTCCCAACTAGCCCGTGACTGTTTGGTGTAGGGAATCCGTTCGGTTTGAGGTCCGGCTACCGCAGGTCAAGTAACAAAAATAAAAGGTTTTACTGATTGCGGCCTAGTCCATAGTATATATTTTTGTATTTTTTGATTTTAAGTATGATATGCAAGTGCCTATCTAAGATGCAGATTGATTAAGAATGCAAGGAGTGGTCACAATGTGATGTGCAGGTTCTTACCTCTCATCTTAGACTCTCTTGCATCTAAATCACACACAACAAGGAATTAAATCTAACTACCTAGCCTATCCCTAGGGAGCAAGATTATCACTTATTAATGAGTAATGTATTTTGTGCATGCATTATGAAAAATCACAGATAGCTGATACTTCTTTCAAAACACATGAACATTTAAAGATATTTGAACAACCAGATAGCCAATTGTTTATGAACAACATTTATTACTCATAGTGGAAATTTTCATAAAATAAACCAGAGATCATTCATACAAGAACATAGGTTCAATGAGTTAGAACGATATCACAGTTAATGGACACAAAGATGAAAATGAAATAGTTCCTCTTCAACCAATCCATAGCATAACATTTGAACATTCCACCAAGCTTTCTCCAACAGGCAAACTATAATTATTTATTGCAAAAGGAAATAGTTCTTCTTACAATATGTCTTCCAATCTAACTGGGAAAAAAATTCCTTCCTTTATCTAAATCTTCTATATTTATACAAAAAGAACAAAACTGTTGGGCTGCCCATGAATGACTCTTGGGCTCCTCAAAACCGTTTAATCTCATAATTTTGTCCTTTTGTGAGTGCTCATGATTTAGGCAATACGTTACATTTTGGATTTAATCTTATGAATACTTCATATAATGGGACTAGCTTAGTAACTGACGGGCGCTTTCCAAGCCTGGGCTTCTGTTGCCTATTATTTTGCCTTGTCTTTTATTTGTCCTTTCTTAGATCCTGTTGATTTTAGAACAAACTCTGCTTATCAATTTTCAGCCAGATTTTCTCAGCTTTATCCTTCAGCTATGTCTCCTCGCAACAATAATCTGAAGAATCTTCTGAGTATGTCTGTAGTCAAAACAAAAATTCATCATTAATTAGGACTGCATCTTTTCAACAAACTTAAACCACACTAACAATAAATATGATCATCAAAATGAGTCCCTGTACCGCGCTTTCGTTGCGAAAACCTTAACAAGAATCAGAAACCATTGTCTCCCACAGAAAGGCTAAAAACTCACAAAATGGCGAGAAAAAACTTATCGGCGACTTGAACCATTAAAACATCAGTAGGATAGTCTTATTCCTAGCCACAACGTCAGGTTTCAGATGGACAATGAGTTCCATGGAACCATTAAGCCTATCGGCATCCAAAAGACTAAACACTAAAGCATCGGGCAAAAACTCCTTGTCGACGATCAGAATGACATAACGTCGGGAGGTTAGTGTATTACGTAGCCGCAATGGTGAGAGATGAAAAGGCTATAGCCTCCGCAGAGAATAAACATATCAGCGAGAATTGTAACAAAAACATCGGCGAGTGGAGCAGTTACAATGACTGACACTTAGTTTACTCGGGAGCCGCAATGGCGGAACCCAATCAGACTACCACCTTCGATCAAAGTTATAAACATTTCTGATATGGTGCAGAAAAAATGTGAAAATGTTAAGTGCTCAGAAAATCTTAAGGTTATATAGTGGTCTAAAAGCTTATCTCATCTTCAAAACAGTGACTCCATAAAGATAAAAAAAACCACGGACTCAAACCTCAGCCAACCTCCGACAGTGCAAAGCAATTCAAAATAATAACATCACAGCATCGGCACAATCAAAGCTATCCATCAGAAAAATCATTTTTCAGCTTCCGCAATGGCGGCCCCATAGGGAAATATGGCTTTGATGCATAGTTAAATGACTTCCGAACAACCAAACTAAAACGTTAAGTTCCAACAGACTTTCGGCCTGGAAGCAATGAAAAAGTTTGTTTCACCTCCAAAACAGTGGCAAAGACAAGAAAAAGACTTCTGATATCAAACAAGGAAATTGCAGACCAAAAGGGCAACATTTTAAATCCATTCTTCAAATTCCACAGCTCAAATAGTTTCAGACATAAGCAATTTACCGAAAAGCATGAAAGCAGTTGACCTCAAAACAATCCAAACTTGTAGCAGAGGGGAAACAAAAACAGAGTTCATGGATCCAAACGATTTTAGGGAAGATAAAAATTGAGAGGAGGGTCCAAATTTTCACAAATTTGGGAAAATAGTTGCAGCTGCAACAATTGGTGACTACCTAGTGAACCTAGATCTCTAGACAATTTATTTCTTGAGTGTCAGACTGTTTAACAATAAAACGAACATGTTGAATTTTTCTAGACGTCTGGATTTCCCAAATGGAATATATATGTACTTTTAATCATTGATGATAGTCCAATTTAGGAGAATGGAAACCAAGATTTCCAAGACAAGGTGACTCTTTCAAGGCCAGGAAGATGAGTTTCATTTATTACCCCTGTCTTTAGGTAGCTACCATCTTGGGCACCAAAGGATTGTAACATATGGTAAACAAAAATATTCATTTGTTCCTCATTCCCATGCCATTTTGCATTTTTGTGTTTTTGGACTTTGGTCCTTTTCATATGAGTCCTCCTGCATGCCTTTTCTTCTGAATTTTTATTCAGGTTCCTCTATCTAGAGTGTCCTTTTGTGTGAGATATTTATTTAACTTTCAGCTCACGGACGAAGAAGAACTTGGAAATTTAGTACTTATATGGTTCAGTAATTTGTTTTGATACCTTTCATAGGAGTTTTTGACTCTTATCTGCCTTTTGGAATTAATTCCTAGCATGGGATCATTTATGTATAATATATTGTTTACCCTGCTTCCTTTCCATGGGCCTTTTGCTATCACCCGCTCGGACATTTTTAAAAGTGAGATGGATGGAGCCTCAAAATAGTATTCCAGGCCTTTTGATCCTGGTTTATTTTACAAGGATTAAGTAGGACTTCAATGTGTTCATATCCATTTAGGAAAACTGCTAAACTAGAAGAAATTCTTTTAGATAAAACAATAGTACACAGTCTTACACTAAAGGGCTTTAATTACTCCAGAATTCTGATACTCTCCATGCAACCAAAATTTTGCCTCTTTCTTATTGAAATCAATAAAAATCTAAACTAAAACAAAACAGAAATAAAACAAATCAAAATAAATAGCCAAATCAAAATTATTTATGTACAAGATAAAAGAACAAAACAAAACTCAGGAAAAATAAGGTTTGAGAACTAAACCATTTATTGGTAAGTTCTCTTCCCACCCCTGTAGATCCTACAATTTATAGGTTGAGGGGCCAAGCTTTGCTGCAATCTGGAAAGGGCCTACCCATAGCTATTGGAATTTCGTGTGTTTTCCTTTTTCATCATGGGGGTGGTTGCATTTGAGAACCAAATCTCCCACCTTGAATTATTTTGTTCCAGCTTTGTGTTTATCAAACCATCTCCTTACCACCTCCTGTTGTTGTTTAAAACGTTCTATGGCCTTGAATCTAGACTCTTCTGCCTTCAAAAGATTATGTATCCTCATTTGCAAGACTTCATTATTTGATCCTCTGGATTCTTGAGGTATTATGGAAGAGGGTAGCATGATATTGGGGGGTAGAATGGCCTCTTTTCCATAAACAAGGGTATACAGGGGCACACCTAACAAAGTATTGGGGGTGACCTTATCATCCCAAAGGGTATTTGGTAACGTTGAGTGCCAACTCCTTTGATTTTATATCACTATCTTTTTTTAAATCCTAATCAGATTCTTGTTTGTAGATTCAGCTAAACCATTTCCCTGCGGATAGTAATTACCAGAGTAATGCAACTTAATTCCTTTCTCATGAGAAAATGTAGTTAACGTAATCGAGGAAAATTAAGTATCATTATCGAAAACTAAATAAATTGGAACTCCAAACCTGGTCATAATATGATCTTGCAAGAAATCCATGACCGCATCTTCATTTACTTTACGCAATGGAATGGCCTCGACCCAACGAGTGAAGTAGTCAGTTGTCGTGAAAATATATCTGTGTTGTAAGAAAGAATTTGGCTTTATTTCTCCAATGATGTCCATCCCCCACTTCTCAAAAGGTTCTGTTATCATAACGGGATTTAATGGTCCTGCTGCTCTAACTTGTCCTCCACCACACCTTTGGAAAATGTCTCACTTTCTAACATGGGCATCTGCATCTTTGAACAGTGTGGGCCAATAGTATCCAGCTTTGAGAATTTTGTGTGCTGTTGTATATTTGGAGAAATTTCCTCCAACAGTCCCATCATGTAAGTCTACCATTACTTTTTTCACATCTTCTTTCTCTAAGCATCTAAGAAGAACTCCATCATAATTTTTTTTGGATAATATTCCTTCAATAATCTGATATGAGGATTATTTAAGACACACTGCTCTTCTTTGCTTAGAATTCTAATGTTTCAGTAACAATCCCGACTGATGGTAATGCACAAGGTCTCAATACCAGGAGTCTGGAGCTGTGAAAAGAGGACATACATCCACCAACTGTATCTCGGCTTCGGCTTCCCAGTCATCTTCTTCATTGTCTTTACTTTAGTCATCAGTTTGCATAATCCTTTCCCTTTAACTATGGAGGCTAGCTTGAATTCAAGGTCATACTCCTATAGAGTTGTTACACAGTTGCCTCTTCTTTCTCCTAACTCCTTTTTTATGAAAAGAGACCTCACACCTAGGTGTGGAACTATTACCCTTGTCCGGTTCTTAAGTATATATGGCCTAAATTGTTTTACCGCTTTGAACATGGAATAGGCTTTCTTATCCATAGCTAGGTAATTTAATTCAGCCCCTTGAAGGCCAATGCTCATAAATGATATGGGGAACTCATCTCCCCCATCTTCCTTCTGGGTAAGCACAGCTGCTAGTGAATCATCATATGCGAAAGTGTACAGAATAAAATCTTTTTCAAAATCTGGACTTTTGAGGGAGGGTGTGTGTGCGACAGCTGTCTTCATTTTACTGAATGCATTATTCTCTATATCATTCCATTTGAATTGTACACTTTTATTTACCATTTGCTGCAAAGGTTTGAAAATTTGAGCGAAATCTCGCACAAACCTTCGCACGAAATTTATTGTCCCCATAAATGATTGCATGTCGTTTTTATTATGGGATAAGGAAATCTGTTCAATAGCTTTGATCCTCTCTGGGTCTATGGAGATCCCCTTCTTACAAACCATGTGACCCAACAACTTACCTTCTATAATAGAAAACACGCACTTCTTGGGGTTTAGTGAGATACCATATTTTCGGCAACGTTCAAAAATCTGCTTTAGATGAAAAGCGTGTTCCTTTCTTTTCTTTGAGAATATGGTGATGTCATTGAGGTATACTACAGCACTTTGGCCAATCAGACCACAGAAAGCTATGTCCATAGCCCTATGGAAAGTAGCTCTAGCGTTTATGAGTCCAAAGGGCATCCTTCTATAAGCAAAAGTTCCCCACCTGGTCCTAAATGTCATTTTTAGTCTGTCTTCTTCGGCTACTAGTACTTGATTGTAGCTTGAGAATCCATCTAGTAAAGAGAATAATTCAGAGCCTGAAACTATTTGCAATATCTTCTCCATAAATATCAAACACTCGTAGATTGGTAATCATATCTGGAACTAAAGGCCTAAAAATCAATTCAACAGAGCACCGATTATTAGAGGACACAATCCTCGCAGCTAAGGTGGCAAGCAAGTCAGCTACTGCATTCTCAAGTCTAGGAATCGATACAATGTTAAATGCATTAAAACAGTTAAGTAATTCCCATACTTCATTTTGATAAGCTTTTAAATGAGGATAAATGCAATGTATTTGATTTTGAATTTGTTTTACAATTATTTCAGAATCTCCAAACACTTTCAGATTTTTTGCCTTTAATTCAATTGCTTTCCTTAATCCTTGAGCTAATGCTTCGTATTTAGCTGTGTTATTAGTACATTTGAACTCTAACCTACATTAAAGAAATTTTTTTTTTCTTAGGGTCAATAACGACACAGTTGGCTCCTAACCCCTCTAAATTTTTAGAGCTATCAAAGAAAGGCGTCCAAAAATCGCTAACCACTACTGTGCGAGAATTGACATCTACATCTACAGCTAAGTCTACTATTTTACAATTGATCTCATCATCCTGTGAAAACCGAAGGAGCTCAAGCTGAGCATCAGATGTACTGCTGGCTTCTTCCACTTGATAGTTTCCCAGCTCTAGCTCAATAAAGTAATTTCCCAAAACAGAATCCACTGGTTCATTTTTACCATCGAACTGAGTAACATTGTGTTTCATGTGGGGCTCCCTCAAAACTTTAATTTGATTTGGGATTCCTTTATATAGTATCCATAGATGTGACCAATGTGAGGCAAAATATCTATTCAGCTTTGCCGACCAATCTCTGCTCAAAACAAGTCCATAAGCTTCCGGTATGTCAGCCACCACAATATCAATGAATTGACACACCTTATAATTTGAAGATAAGCAAACGATAACATCCTCCATTTCCCCAATTACCTTCACATTCATTATATCCAACTGAATGACCCTCCAGGTAGATGTTTTAGGTTGTCCATTTATCTTTTTACAAACCAAGAGCAGCATAACGTTGACTGATGCCCCCGAGTCTACTAGGCAGTTATGCACGTTATGGTTGAAAATTTCAAACGTAAGGAGAAAAGGTGGATTCTTGCTTTTAGGCTTACCTCCCATACTCACTTCACCAATTTCTTCTTCTTGGGGCTGATTGTCAGTGGGCATCCTCTCCTCTGATACTTCAAGTGCTTTCAATAGCTTTTCTTTCTGATACAGCACATTGCACATTTCAAATAATGAGATGTTTGCCCTTACCTTTTTTATATCCTCCACAATGTCATAATCCATCTCATGTTCTGTGAGATTTGATCTAACATTATTTATTTTTTCTTGATTGGGCTTAGTAGGCATGTTGACCTCTCTAGGACTTTGACTGGTGATGGTAAATTCCAGAATTTTATTAATTGTGGAGCTGTTTTGAAATTTCATGACATTCTTTTGAATTCTTTTGATCTTCGGGAGCATAATACGGTTTTCCTTAATCAACCCTTCGCTTCTCGTCATTACATTTGTTTCTAGGATGTCCTTGGGTCTTAGATCCTTTTCTTCATTGGCATCAAACAACAATACATAGTCCCATAAAACCATGGCCTCATCCTCCTATTTTTTTGTTGGTTTATTGTTGTCTTTACCTCCTTCAACATTATTATCAGTTAATTT
Source organism: Pseudotsuga menziesii (assembly GCA_001517045.1). NCBI lineage: Eukaryota > Viridiplantae > Streptophyta > Pinopsida > Pinales > Pinaceae > Pseudotsuga > Pseudotsuga menziesii. The sequence goes on along the minus strand of LPNX011056180.1, from coordinate 1,478,055 downwards.
GGAATCCAAGAGCTGATTCATGACCAACATCATTGAATTTATCCATTGAGGACAATTCTTTTCAGAATGGGGTTGTTGGTGGAAAGTGAAAAAGTTATTCATTCCTACCTCCGTTAAGTTCATAGATGCAAGGTTGTGCGGAGGGGGTTGGGATTGATTGTTATCTTCCTTTTTCCTGTAATAAGCTCTATAAAACTTTTGAGCTTCCTTGTCCTTTTCCAAGTCTATGATTCTATTATAGAGCTTCTGCATCATCTTTTCCATTCCTTCGAAATCTGGTGACTGCTCCTCTTTAGGCTTACTAAATAACAAAGCTTTCCTCCCAACATTTTTTTCTCCTGACCGTTCAGGGTAATCTTCGATGCTTTCTTTTTCAGCCTCTACTCTCTCTGCTTATTCATAAGTCTCTGCTAGCGTAGGTTTGGCCTTCATTTTGGAAAGCATGCCCAACTCAAGTCCTAGAGTTGAGGTATAATATTCAATCAGGACTTTATCGGAGGGTTTGTTAGCTTCAGAGAAATTCTTAAGATAGGCTGCGAATATTTGTGTAAAACTATGCACCTTCTCTTTTCTTTCTTTATTTAAAGTGCACAGTCCTTTCATGAGAGCTACATGAGTTTTTTGGGTTGCATACTTACTTCTAAAAATTCTTTCAAAGGTGTCCCGATCTGGAATAGAGTTTGCAGGCAAACTGAAATACCATGATGTTGTTGCTCCTTTAAGGGTGTGTGGGAAAAGTCTACAAACTAACTCCTCATATTCCAAATCCCTTAATCCTTCTATTTCCAAATAGAAAGTTTGCAAATGGTCATCTACTAATATCTTCGCATTTGGATCAAACTTAGGCAGCATCTTCTCAAAATCTTGAGGTAAGTCGTGCAACAAAGGTGTTAGGTTTAAAGGTGATCTATCTTTCCAAGCAGGTGGTGGATTTGGTGGGTTAGGCTAGTTTGCATTTACACCTACCATGAGTCTAGGTGGAGAGTGAGGAGGTGAGTGAACATGAGTATTAACAGGTGAACCATAAGGTGTGTTTGGGCCTACTTGATTCAAAGGCTGCACAACTTCTTGTGAGGCTGTTTCTACAAGTTCTTCCAAATATCCAACCAACACTGAGTCTTCCAATATAGGATGGTCTTTCTTTTTATATTCTCTTCATGGAAATTCAGGGATAATCGGTAATCCTCCAATATTCTTCACGTATGCCCTAGTATGTCTTCTTAGATCATTAACAACTTCGTTATTGACATAATACAAGTTCTCTCTACCCTTCTCTTCAGGAATTGGATTGGAAAACAAACTACATTCTGAATTGTCACCGGTGGAATAATTTCAAGAAAATGGGTTTCCTCGGCCATCCATGCATTGGCATCCCTTCTTCTAGCGCCAAAAACTATTGAGGCCTAGAAAGTCACAGGCAAAAATAGCAAGGGATTCTCCCCAATCAACGTTCCCAACTAGCCCGTGACTGTTTGGTGTAGGGAATCCATCCAGTTTGTGGTCTGGCTACTGTAGGTCAAGTAACAAAAATAAAAGGCTTTACCGGTTGCGGCCCGGTCCACCGTATATGAATATTTGTATTTTTTGACTTTAAGTATGATATGCAAGTTCCTATCTAAGATGCAGATTGATTAAGAATGCAAGCAGTGGTCACAATGTGATGCACAGGTTCTTACCTCTCGTCTTAGACTCTCTTGCATCTAAATCACACACAACAAGGAATTAAATCTAACTACCTAACCTATCCCTAGGGAGCAAGATTATCACTTATTAATGAGTAATGTATTTTGTGCATGCATTATGAAAAATCACAGATAGCTGATAATTCTTTCAAAACACATGAACATTTAAATATATTTGAACAACAAGATAGCCAATTGTTTATGAACAACATTTATTACTCATAGTGGTAATTTTCATAAAATAAACCATAGGTCATTCATACAAGAACTTAGGTTCAAAGAGTTAGAACGATCTCATAGTTAATGGACACATAGATAAAAATGAAATAGTTCCTCTTCAACCAATCCATAGCATAACATTTGAACATTCCACCAAGCTTTCTCCAACAGGAAAACTGTAATTATTTATTGCAAAAGGAAATAGTTCTTCTTACAATATGTCTTCCAATCTAACTGGGAAATAAACTCCTTCCCTGATCTAAATCTTCTATATTTATACAAAAAGAACAAAATTGTGTGGCTACCCATGAATGACTCTTGAGATCCTCAAAACCGTTTAATCTCACAATTTTTTCCTTTTGTGAGTGCTCATGATTTAGTCAATACTTTACATTTCGAATTTAATCTTATGAATACTTCATATAATGGGACCAACTTAGTAACTGACAGGCCCTTTCCAAGCTTGGGATTATGTTGCCACTGATTATGCCTTGTCTTTTATTTGTCCTTTCTTAGATCTCGTTGATTTCAGAAAAAACTCTGCTTATCACTTTTCAGCCAACTTTTCTCATCTTTATCCTTCAGCTATGTCTCCTCACAGCAGTAATTTGAAGAATCTTCTGAGTCCGTCTGTAGTTAAAACAAAAATTCATCATTAATTAGGACTGCATATTTTCAACAAGCTTAAACCACACTAACAATAAAACTGATCATCAAAATGAGGCCCTGTACTGCGCTTTCGTCATGAAAAACTTAACAAGAATCAGAAACCACCATCGCCCACAGAAAGGTTAAAGACTCACAAAATGGCAAGAAAAACCTTATCGGTGGCTTGAACCATTAAAACATCGGCAGGATAGTCTTATTCCTAGCCACAACGATGGGTTTTAGATAGACAACAAGTTTCACGGAACCATTAAGCCTATCGACGTCTGAAAGACTAACCACTAAAACATCGGGCGAAAACTCCTTGTCGACGATCAGAACGACATAACATCAGGAGGTTAGCGTATTATGCAGCCATAATGGTGGGAGATGAAAAGGCTATGGGCTCTGTAGTGAATAAACATATCAACGAGAATTGTAACAAAAACATCGATGAGTGGATCAGTTACAATGGTGGACACTTAGTTTACTCGAGAGCCGCAATGGTGGAAGGCAATCAGACTACCACCTTCATTCAAAGTTATAAAACTTTCTGATATGGCACAGAAAAAATGTGGAAACGTTAAGTGCTCAGAAAATCTTAAGGTTGTACAGCAGTCTAAAAGCTTATCTCATCTTCAAAACAATGACTCCATAAATATCAAAAAACCATCAACTCAAACCTTAGCCAACCTTCGACAGCACAAAGTAAGTCGAAATAATAGCATCACGGCATCAACACAATCAAAGCTATCCATTAGAAAAATCATCGTTCACCTTCCACGACGATGGCCCCGTAGGGAAATTTGGCTTCGATGCATAGTTAAATGACTTCCAAACAACCAAACTAAAATGTTAAGTTCCAACAGACTTTCGGTCGGGCAGCAACGAAAAAGTTTATTTTACCTCCAAAACAGCAGTGAAAACAAGAAAAAGACTTCCGATATCAAAGAAGGAAATTGAAAATAAAAAGGAAACATTTAAAATCCAATATTCAAATTCCACAACTCAAACAGTTTCAGACATAAGAAATTTACCGAAAAGCACGAAAACAGATGACCTCAAAACAATCCAAACTTGTAGCAGAGGGGAAACAAAAAGAGAGTTCATGGATCCAAACAATTCTAGGCAAGATAAAAATTAAGAGGAGGGTCCAAAATTTCACAAATTTGGGAAAATAGTTGCAGCTGTAACAAGATCTTAGTCCACTCAAGCAAATTTATGGCTTCTTCTAGCATCCCCCAACAAATCACAGTATGCTCAAGCAAGTTCAAACAGGTCACAATTTATTCCATGCAGCCTCAAAAAGGTTATGGTTCACTTCAAGAAGACCCAAACAATCAAACAATGCAACATAGATATGAGTCCACTCAAATAGGGTTATGGATTCTTCTAGAATCCCCAAATAACTCACATCCTACTCAAGCAAGTTCGAAAAAGTCATGGTTTATTCCATCCATCCCGAGTAATGTCACAGTTCACTTCAAATAGACCCAAACACTCAAAAATTGCAGCAGACATATTAGTCCACTCACAAAAGGTTATGGCTTCTTCTAGAAATCCAAAACAACTCACAGTCTGCTCAAGCAAGTTCAGGAAAGTCACACTTTAGTCCATCCATCCCTAAGAAGGTCATAGTTCAGTTCGAGAAGCACCAAGAAGGTCACAACCCAACTTAGGAGGTCACAGTTGAGACTTATTAGCCCTCAAAGAGGTCACATCTAACCTAATAGTCCAACAGTAGGTCTCAAATTAGCTCCAGGAACAACACTCAGGGAATTTTCTAGCCCAAACAACATCACACAAGTCACTAATTCCAAGAATCCCTAACATGTCAAGGATCAATCGAGGAGCATCACACAAGTCATGAAACATCCCAAAAGGAAGCACATAGGTCATAGCTATATTCTACAACACCCTAGTAGGCATATGAAGGGTCACATCCCACTTCAAATAGAAGCAACAACCAAGACAAGAAAGCAACATTCCTAGCAGGATGAAGGAGAGTTGTCGCATCTCAAGAACACCAATAAAATCCTATACATCAAGAAAAATCCTATAGCCCATAATTGTTCCATACCACAACCAAATGTTTTATCATCACCGTATAAGGAAGGTCCAACTGTAATATTTCGTAACCACTAGGTAGCTAAAAAAAATTAAAACCACCATTCAAAACAACTTTTTAATACATTAATATACAAACTCACTGCTAGATATATGGACATAAAAAATACATCATTGCACACTCAATACTACAACTATCTTCTCTCAAAAATTGAGAATAAATACATTGCAAATAGATGGTTTATTCTGAAGTTGATTCCATGCAAATAGTATCCTAAATCACGTTCCCTTAAAACAAAAAGTTATGAAGAATACATAAAGTAAGTTTAAATGGTATCAATTCTATGTAAATAAAACAATGTGTTTGCAACTGATTTATAAAATGTGATCATCTATATCGATGATTTTTCCAAAAAACTCTTGCCACAGATGAAACTCATTTCTGCCTCCTTCAAACGTTCATATCCATCAATTCTATCTTCATAGGAAAGGAAGATATTACTTGTCACATGAATGACATACACATTGGAATCTTTAGGACCAAGTGGCACTCCATGGATCATAGCAAGTGACTGAATTCATCCATTTTTAACATTAGCACCATCATATGGATCTAGTATGTTAACTTTATCACCTACCTAGAATACTTCAGGCTCTGCTAGAGTTAATGGGCACTGCCAAACAAAAAAAAACATAAATATAAGAAGAAGAAGAAATACAGTTAAATTCCAAAAACATGCATAATTATTGATATAACAAACTTCAATGCACTCACTGAGTCAATATTTGAAATACATCAAGCAGGAGTTGGCACTAATCGGAAAATGATGAGGCACATCAATGTTGGGAGATTTTTTTTTTCTTTTCGAGACTGCAATTTTTCCTTTAATTATATTCTACGTGTCATTACATCATGCACTAATCAAATATAGAATTATAAGGACACAAGAACATAGTATAAAAATAGTAAATATAACATTAAAACACTAAAAAGCATACCTAAACAATTTAATCAGATTATGAAATCAAGTGAAGAAATGATAATTATCTTACCTCATCTAAATCACTATGACATTACTTATTTTTCCATGAGACAACAATAGGTTGAATGGAGAAGGCTATGGTTGAAACTGTCTTTGCCAACCCATTTATGCATTCCATTACATGTTTATAAGTATCACTATTGTACTGAACAATAGATGTGGTTTGGATATTCGCAACTTCATTAGATGGAATTGATATTCCTCTTTAATTTTTTGATATGTGCTCATGTTTATAACTTTATAAATATGCCATTTTTATATGGTCAACCGTTTCACTCACATCCAGTTATGATCTATTAGCTCCATGAACCTACAAATCATTACGTACACATAACTAGTTAGAAATATATATGAATAAAAATGCAATATAACACAATGTATTTACAAATATACTTACAAAAAATCCATACATAATGTATTTAACAAAAAATCTATATAATTACAAACATGTTTTGATTGGCTCGCCACTCACAAAGACCCAAAATAAATCAATCCTTTACATTATCTCTTGTTTTCTTCCCTTTTGTAGTCCTTTGAAAATCATCTTCAGAACACATAGTTTCCTTCAAATCTTCCCATTGTCTAGTATTGAAGTAGTTGTCCCTGTCTTTTCCATCCAAGATTAGTTTTCTGCCAGAGATGATCTTAGGGACGAAATTAGAGGGGTCTCAAATATATAAGGGGTAAATTTTTAATATGAAATGTGTTTTTTTTAATTTAATACATTATCCCTAAATTTGTTTGACCCATATTAATGGGAAACTATATCACCAAGGCCACAAAGGCTCTTGAAAGAGGTAAACTTTAATGTCTCCCTTTCAAATATGATTGAAATCGGGGAGTTCGCCCCGTATTTTTGGTAGGAAGGCCAGGAAATGTTGAAACTGCCCAGTATTTCCCTAATTTTTCAATAACTGTGGGTGATATAGCTTGTTTGTTGCTGATATATGGACCCTATCAGCTATTTCTCCCTTTATTTGAGGTTGGGAAGTCTCTCCAATATGGACCATTTGACTTTATCAGTTACCGTACCCTTTATTTGAGGTTGGGAAGTCTCGCCGAATTGCCAATATGGACCTTCACAAGTAGCACACCCTCGATTTGAGGTTGGGAAGTTTCACTAATATTAACCCTAGCCTTGAATTTGTCCTGAAATTTTTATTTACCTTCCTTCTTTGGCCGAATTGCCCATCGATTTTCATTAATGGAGGTTTATATGAATCTATAGTGGTTTCAACCCCAAATTTTTTTGTGTAAATGGTTTTTTAACTCTGAATTAGTCCATATATGAGTAAAATGTGGAGTCGTGCAATAAGTTTATCCCTATATAATGCGACAAGAGAAAATAGAAACCCATAAGGAGAATCATCAGATCTTTCCTATTTGCATGAATCTTGGTTTCTGATGATGGTTGTCTTTGCATTTCTTCAAATTTAATTGTGGTTTGAAGTCTTCACAGAGGTTATTTTTCATAGAACCCGATAATGTGCAGCAAACATTATCATTATGTGTCTATAATTCAAGAATAAAATTTAAGTTTCTCTTGAATTTCAAATTCATGTTAGTCAGTTTGTTGAAAAATTTTCGATTCCAAATTCCAATCATGTTTTTTTCTTGTCAAAAGTATGAATTTGAAAGTATTGGTATAAATAGGGTTTATAAACTTATATCCTGTGAAACTAAACTATATAAATTTTCTAAGAGTAAAAAAAATGCAAAGGATTAAGGCCAAATGCTAACCCAACTAGGCATAAAATATTGTAATTGTTCAAACTTCAGTTTGGGAACTTGAGAGTTTTTGTGTCTTGCAAGTTTTTAATGTTTTAGTTGTGTATTTAGGCCCGAAAAATATTGAAGTTGAAGTTGAAGCTATATTTAAGAATATGGTCCCTTTGTTGGATTTTATTGGGGCAAAATGAATCTATATTTTGATATGGAGTCCAAAATCCAAGATTTTTCTCTTGGGATAAGTTAAAATAAAGTGGATGTTAGGGATATCCACAAGAATATTCATTGTATGAACTCTTATATTGATGGCTTAGTTAATTCTATGCACTATCTCATTTCCCATATCCCTAGGATAAACATGCATTTGGACAATGTGGAACAATCCATAAGTCAAATATCCATTCAAGTTATTGGTTTAGATATTCGTCTATATGATGTAAAAGACAATATACGGGTCCAGAAGGCTCTGGTAGATACTACTCAAGATATAATTAATTGGCATGATGATAATCTTGTGGTGAAACATTCTTACACTTTTTATTTTTTGGGATCAAAGGGAACCGAGGGATCCTTTGTTGGACAATATGATGCTAAAATTAACATTTCAGTCTTGAGTGAGCTAGAGAATATTGAAGGAAACTCGGATGTCAATCTTGAAGAAAAATCTAGAGACCAGGTCACGAATAGTTTTAAAACATCCCTCTAATTTTAGTGGATTATGATCATTTTCATCTACTAGTCTCAAGTTAGGTTGTTATACTTAGTTCGATAGTTGTATGTGAATTTACTAAAACATCAGATAATTTGTTTTACTACTATAGTTGGGATATATAGACTTTGCAGAAACCTTGTAAGTTCTATTTTTGTACTTTTTTACTATATCTATTTTATTTGTTGATTTTCTTCAACTTTTATAAATATAAATTACTCATTTTTGTTAAAAGAATACTAATATGAATAAGACACTGAATATTAGCCTTATTTATAGAAAAATAGACAAGGTAAAGAATTTACATCTTTAATATGTTCTATGAAGTAGAAAATTTGTGTCACCTTGGAACAAGGTACTTGTGTTGTGTCTTCCTTCACAAATTCAATTTTAGTATTGGACTGAGAAGCTAAACTATGACTTGGAATCTAGGACTCCTCTAGTTGGTTATTCCTCCAATTATCATGAACTAACTCTCATGACTCGGACATTGTTGAATTATATCATTGGTCTCCATTTTTTTTTGTCTCGATTGTTGCTCAAGTCATGAGTATTTTGTTCTTATGTTCAAACGATGTTAAAACTTGTGTCAACCATTCCTTCAATTTCATGACTTTGCATGTTTTCCTTCCCCATTTCCAAGTTGTTAATTAATTCATGTCTAGTGTTTACTTGTGCCAATATAGAAGGTATTCATGACCTTATTTCTAGTGGGTCTTATCTCATCAACTTCAAACCATTATTATGATATATAAACTTAGAGTTGGTATCACCTCAGGGATTACTTTCTTCATTGGTAGGTTACACTATGCTCAACAAATGATATTTAAAATTCTTTGTTGACCCAGTGGTTTATCCCATGATCAATACAAAGACATCTATTCATATAATTGAATTTGTGTTATACCTTGGGTTCCATTTTCATTATTGGTGGAATTCCTTGATTTTTTCAATATAGTTCATTATTGTTTGTTGTTGAGGTGCCATTTTCATGTATTATTTACATTTGGTGTAGACAAAAGATGTACTTGGCGGAGTTTTCATTCAAAATATTTTCTAAGATGCTTAACTCAAATCATATTCCTAATATTTGTTGGTGTTGGTTGATAATGGATGCTCTAATTCCCTTATTCCAACATAACTCGTCCTATTGATGTAAACTCATTTCCTATGAGTGTGGGATTTAAATATCCTTACAATACCTTGGGATATGATATGCAGTCAATACTCAGATTGTGTATTGCAATTTTTTAACATTGCAGTTGTGTATTTAGGCCAAAAAAATCTTGTATTCTTGATTGATTAGATAATATGTTAGTGACAGAGTAAATAGGTTATACCCTGGACAATATCTATATTTTTTTATAATTTGTGTACATAATCTATACCCATGGCGAAATATCTATGCTAACCAACTGGAAAAACTCAACGATAACGAATTGTTATACTAGTGTTGGGACCTTATCCTTTCAATATGAAATCCATCCTAATGCAAAATGAACTTGATATTATTCTAAACTGATCCTAACCAAAGTTGGGAAAAGAACATGGAACTAAAAGGGAGAGAAAAAAATAATTCTTGGATTATTTGAAATTTTTTGTATCCAGATAAATATTTTTTCTTTTAGTATTATATAACTTTGCACAAGAAATGTTGTTGTGGGTCTATTTTGGTTTTTTATTTTTCACTTCATCTCGCAGTGGAAAGGCATGTTTGATATGTTTAAGCTTGTATTATCTTAAGATTCTAAGAAATATCATTTCCTTTGTATGTGGCCATGCCATATATTGAAGTGTATTTTTCATTTAAGACAATTGAAAGCTATCCCTTTGTGATGCTTTTCTATTTGTATTGATGTATTAGTCTCATCCATCATGGAAAGGTTCTTAACAGTCTCATTTACTACATTGGTTGTTAGTGCCATATCTTATTCAACTTGTTCTTCCATAGTTGTAGCTGAGTGTGGTTGATGTTTGTAAACATATATACTTGTTGGTTCTTATGCTTTCTCCACTTTATTGCTTTTAAATTCCTCCACTTCCCTCTCAGATACTCCACTGATGGTTGTAACATATACACTTTATTACTCTTTCAGAAGCTGTTATGTTTTATAATTTATGTAGTACTCCAGAATCTATAGTTAGGTCTTCTTCTAATGCATTGTCCTTTGTGTGAATGGTATTTGAAAATTATGTTCGTACATTGATATATGGATATGCCTATGGTTCTTCATGTTGTTCTTATAGATCTGTAGATGAGGTTAAAGGTTGCTCATCTGTACCTGTGGTTCTATCTTTTCTAAATTTTTCCCATTTTCCTTTTCATGTTCTACATCCGTGTCCTGTGTTACCGTATCAATGATAATAATTGGCCTCTTTTGTTGCAACATTAGTTTGAGCTCTATTGGGTTCTTTATCACATTCTTCCACTACTTCCAAGTCTATTTTTTTGCATCATATCTTATTGATAGGGTTTCAACAATTTTGGTTGTTGCAATATTATCTGGATTACTGTATGATTCCTTATGTTGCCGTTCTAAACCTTGACACAATATTGTTTGATGTTGGTCAATATACTCAATATGTATGGTTTCCAGCTCTTTTACAATTTCAAAACCATTACTTTAAAGTTATGCATCTTTTGCATTGTCTATTACGTCATCAGTAGCTGGAATATCTATATTTGTCATTGCATCTCTATCAGGTGTTATGTTGCATTCTTCATGTGGTTGAGTCTAATATCATTGTTTGTTTTGCTACCACTGCATCATCCTCTATGTAGAAGGTATCAACAAGTTATGGTGTTGTATATATGGCATGAATTGTGTTTTCTTCATAACATTTTTCTTTTAAAAATAGAGATGAAACACCTTCATGTTTCTCAGCATTTGTGCTTTCATGCTCTCTTTCCTTTTAACATCCTTGAATTCAATTTCCATAATTTATGCCACTTCTGCTACTATGTTAGTAGCTAGAACATCTTCCTTGCTTATTGCATTTATGGATGAATTTATGCAAGTTTATACTTGATGGAATTATATATGTGTTGTTGTATGTGTTCCATTTATATGTGTTGTTGTATGTTACTCCATCAGTATCTAGAGTTGGATTTGTTTCTTGAGGTTATTCCTATATAGTTGGAGGAGAGTGTGATTGTTCCTTGTGGAAACACATACATGTTGGTTGCATATTTTCCACATTATTACTTTCAAGTTATGTGGCTTCAACCTTTTCTACTCCACTGATAGCTATAGAAACTTCTAGTTTTGTTTCAGTCATTATTCTATGTGACTGGTCATGTTGTTCTTCTGAAGGTATCACTGGGTCCACTTCCCAATCATTTTCCTTATTTTGATTAGTCTCAGGAGTTTTATTTCCTTCATTTATATCTGAACATGTCTATGAATCTTCATGTTCTTCTTCTAAATCAGGAGACAAGGTTGATTGTAGATCAACATTCGTGATTTCTCCCCTTTCTGCATCTTTGTCCATACTCCTCTCGTGTTCCAAACCCTTAACCTTTCTTGTTGTAATAGAGAGTAGAGAATATTCCTCAATCCTCACATTAGAATTTGGAGCTCTACATGATTCTTTGTTAAGTTTGTTCAGATTTCGTGGTAAATATTCGTGGCATATGGTGGAGAGTCTGTGGTGAGTGAGGAGTTGTTGTCAACGTTTTGAGCCATGTGTGGCTCATCTTCAGGACAATAGTGATTCCTGGGAATATGTTAATATTTAATAGAGGTATTAATAAGAAACAACTTACTTGGGATGGTGTCGACTATGTCATTATGTTTTTAGGGTTTAAATATTTAATTTCGAATTGCTAAGATCATTTTAATTACAATATTTTAATTTATTAAATTTTAATTATTGTGACAAATAACAATTTTGTTAATTTATAATTTTGAATGTTCATTTAATTGTTTTAAATTTTATAATGATTAGTTTAATATTAATTATTTTAATATGGTAGTTTATTAAGTTTAGTATGTTAGTTAATTTAGTGATTAATTCATTTGATTAATAATCTATTGGTTGTTTTAGTAAAAAAATGTATTAATTAGGCTTCTTTGAGTTTAAATAGTTAGTTTAGTAAATTTAGTAATTTTAAGGGGTAATTTTAATAATATTGAATAGTGTCAGATCGATTAATTAATTAAGCAATCTATTAGTTTTACATAGTTAATTAGTAATTTTTTGTTTATTGGTTAATAAATTAGGTTTAATATTAATATAGTGAGTTAATTAGAGCTTAATCATTTTTTAAATTTAATTTAATTTCCAATTTTAATTATAATAATAATTTAATTTAATTTTTATTAGGTTTATTTAGGTTTGGTAACCAAGACCTACTGATGGTCAGGTTGCCATCCCTTATCAAGAAGCTCGGGTTCTTAACTATCTCAATTACATCCGCATTCAAATGGAAGATCATAGAGATTAGTGTAGTTATCAATTACTATCGCAGAGATCCCCGTTCCAGATAGAAGATATGATATCACAGTTTCAAATAGAATATTCAAATCGCATCCGCGTTCAAATGGAATATCGTAAATATGGAAGTTCAATTCACATCCACAAATCACAGTTCAATTCGTAGTTCAATTTGCATTTCAATATGTAGATTGCAGATTCAATTCGTAGTTCAATTCCAATGAGGATTTTTTTTCCCTCAAATCAATGTACGTATAAATTGGGAAGACCACACATAGACGAAAACGTGCAGTCACATAGATGACAATGTGCATACACATATACGAGAACATATGACTGTATGGTCTCTACCTTCTAGATATTTACATTCTTCAACTAATTTTGTAAAGTCATCTTCTGATTATATTCTTTCCTTCAAATAGTGTGATCAAGGAATCAAACATCTCTTTAGTTGTCTTTAAGGAAGACACTTGTGTTATAAGGTGATCCTTGATAGAATCGGCAATGATCCTCTTGCATTTGACCAAGTTCTTCTTATGTAAGGATTTAGCCTCATCTCCCTTTGGAACTGGAACCTCTCCACTTATGTAGGTGTCCAATTCATTTTCTTCAAGAATAAGTGAAATCCTATACTTCCATGCTTAGAAGTTATCAGCTCCTTCAAGATTATCATCAAGCTTGGTGTGATGAGACATATTTAATGAGAACCTCAAATGGAAATACATAATATTTAGATCTTACCACTTTCAGATGCCTAGACTGGATCTAGAGCTGATCTTCTATAGTGTTGGTTTTCTGGTCTCGGGTCAAATTAGGGTTTGAATTTCCCAGGGTTTTTCCCAACCAAAAATTTTGATCTTGGTCTCTAAATTTTGATTTTGAGGAGGATAGAAATCCTATACTGGCCTTAATAAAAAAATCAACTTTTGTGAAAATCCCTAATTTCCTACAGTAGTGATAGGCCAAAAACTGAAAAATGCTCGGAATCAGATTCTGCTTCAATGAGAAGATGCTCCCTTCAAAGGAGAGTTATCCTAGCCTACTTTACTTGATGATATATGGAGAGAGACCCAAAAATTAAAAATCCATTGCTTCCACAGCTGCACAATGCCTTCTTCTCATGTTAGCTCAGATACCATGTTAGATTTCTACAGTTTAATCAATATGATATATGATCTTATCTGAGAGAATGACATGCACAACAATAATCACAAGAGACAAGAGACAAATATTTTCCTCATGGAAACCATAAAGGAGAAAACCCTGAAAATTCCTCAGAGATAGAATGAGCACCAATAGCAAAAGTAAAACCCAAAAGTATAAAGACAATCTTCGACGGCTTCTCTCTCTCACACTTGTGAGATATAGTCCTCTCTATCATGATTTATTGATGACTAAGTGTGTGTGTGTACAAATAGAGAGTCACACTCTCTATTTATACCTTTTTCCACTTGACATTTCCCTATAGGGCCAAATTCTCTAGGAGAGTCTAATAACCCTAATATAACTTAACTGAGGGGTCTAATTCCTCAACATGAAATGGATGGTTAAAATCAATGAATTTACATGACTTAATTACATTAATGAATCTCTTGATCGAAGGAACAAACATCTTCGTCGGGGTACAATGAAATACAGTATGAAATATACAAGTGAATATCTTACGAGGTTACAATTACATTAACAATTTGTTCCTTTGAGTTGGGCTTTAACCATTGCTTAGGACAATGTTGTGCAGGTGTTCTTTCATGGAATCTATGTGGTCTTTATCACAAACCCTTAAGGTCCTAATGATCAGAGTGTTAAGATCACCCATATTCCGGTTTGGGTGATGATGTGAGAGGGCGTGAAGGTATTTCTTAGTGTGGTTTTTCTTCCTATAGACCTTGTGGGATATGTGTCTTAATTCCCGAAACATCCAAGCCCTTAATTTTGTGTCTTAATTCCACATTTTTTTAGCTTGAAGAGAAATATTTATTAACAAAACTATCGATTAGTTATGGGTTCTCCCCTTTCTACTATTATAAATAACTTATTCATGGACAACTTTGAGCAAAAATCCTTAAACTATGCTAATCCAAAACCATAATGGTGGTCCAAATTTGTTGATGCTAATTTCTTAATATGGGCCCATGGGAAGGAAGAGTTAAAAAAAATTGTGGATCATCTAAACAAACCATCTGAATCCTTTAAATTTATGAAAGAGTTTGAGCAAAAAATGTGCTTCCATTTATTGACACATTGGTTATTAAAAAACAGGATGGAGGCATAGCCCACAAGGTCTATATGAATAAAACCCACATTGATCAATACGTTAATTCCCTCTCACATCATCACCCGAACCATAATATGGGTGTTCTTAACACTCTGATCACTAGGGCCTTAAGGGTTTCTGATAAATACCACATAGATTCCGAGAAAGAACACCTACATAACATCTTCCTAAGAAATAGTTATATCCCAACTCAAATTAACAAATCCCTTGCGATAACAAAGACCCACGAGAACAGACTGAAGGATTTCCTCAAAGAAAAGAAGGTGGTTGATCACAAGGCGTTTGTCCCTTACATCCAAGGCGTCACAAACAAAATAGCCAAACAATTGAAAAATAAAAATGTTTATTATGTGTTCTCACCACCTAATAACATAAAAAATATCCTTAGGTCAATAAAAGGTTTTGATAGACCCCAGTCTAAAAAATTGGGCTTTACCTGATTCCTTGTGAATGCGGGAAAACCTACATCGGTGAAACATGACGGTCTATTCGAACTAGGATTTAAGAACATTGCACTGACATCCTCCTAAATAGAACTCATAAATCAACATTAGTAGAGCACTCTCATAACACAAAGCACCCAATAAAAATAGAATGTATTCAGGTGCTAGCACAAGTTGATAACTAGTCGAGAAGAAGGATCAGAGAGGCAATTGAGATAGTTAAGAGCTTGAGGTGCTTGAATAGGGATGATGACCTAACCATTAGTAGGTCTTGGTTACCGAACGTAACTAAACCTAATAAGAATTAAATTGAATAATTATAAAAATTATAACTATAATTGGAAATTAAATTAGATTACAAAAATGATTAAACTCTAATTAATTCACTATATAAATATTAAACCTAATCTATTAACCAATAAAAAAATTACTAATTAACTAAGTAAAACTAATATATTGTTTAATTAATTAATTTATACGAAACTAATTAATATCATTAAAATTACCCCTAAAAATTAGTAAATTTACTAAACTAACTATTTAAACTCAAACAAGCCTAATTTATAAAAAAAAATTACTAAAACAACCAATAGATTATTAATCAAATTAATTAATCACTAAATTAACTAACATACTAAACTTAATAAACTACCATATTAAAATATTTAATATTAAACTAATCAATATATAATCTAAGAAAATTAAAAGAACATTCAAATAATAAATTAACAAAATTAACAAAATTTTTATTTGTCACAATAATTAAAATTTAATAAATTAAAATATTGTAATTAAAATGAACTTGACAATTAGAAATTAAATATTTAAACCCTAAAAACCTAATAACCTAGTCGGCACCATTCCAAGTAAGCTGTTCTTTATTAATACCTCAATGAAATATGAACATCTTCCCAGACATCGCTATTGTCCTGAAGATGAGCCATGGATGGCTTGAAACGTCGACTATAACTCCTCACTCACCGCAGACTGTCCATCAGATGTCATGGATTCTTTTGTTTTTAATTTTTTTATTGTCAATTCTATTGTTAGTGCCTTGTTTTCTATTGGAAACATCCCATCAACTTTTGTTACTAGAACAATAACTAGATTGCTGTGTGATTCTTATGTTAGATCAACCAATGAGGGGAATATTGTTTCATGTTTGTCAAGGATTCTTCTTTTTGGTTCTTTTAGATATTGAACATCCATTGTATGTGCTCCATTCGTAGTGTCAAGGCTCTCAACAATTTCAATTTCTCCATCAAAACTTAATATTTTAATAAAGATCAAAATAACTCAAAACATAAAATCTTCAACATCAATTACAATATCCAAATGTGAACTGTTGAAGAAAAGAAAAAATATAGAAGAAACAAGATGATGAATTCATGTATGTTCATTAGATTAGCAATGCATGATCATGAAGTCTCATGTTTCACACAATACATAATGAGGCATATTAGGGTCATAGGGTTTACTAATATATTCTAGTATATTCATTGTTATAGGACTACATTATGATCACATAAATATGGACTGTTAAAAAAAACCATATATATTAGAGGTGGTGTTCCAACTTATGTCTCATCATTATAATTCATTGTAGTGGTGAATTTAATCTTGCACTTGCATTGGATGTACATTTCGTTATCCTTTTTTACCACTTATTGATCCTTTTTTGTGACCAACATCAAACATTGTAGTGACAAGTTCTATCTTAATATTGATCTTAATAGATAATAGCTTTTCCTCCTTAGCGTGACTTGGATGGACATTTGACATTAGAGAAATAAATTTGGTCATAGAATTGGGAATTGATAACTCTTTTCCTCTTTGAATTGTCTATGCACACTTTAGGAACTTGTTTACAACATGGAGCCTCAAATAATCCTCTTTTGGGTGTCTACACTTACAAGAACATTATATCTCAACATTTGTGTGTTCTTTCCTTTATGCATTTCCATCCATATATATTTCATGTTCCAAACCCTTAGCCTCTCTTGTTGCAATAGAGAGTATAGCCTCTTCTTGGCCTTCCTTCCAAAAATACAAGGCAAACTCCCTGATTTCAACAAGATTTGACAAGGCGACATTCAATTTTTCCTCTTTCATGATCCTTCATGCCTTGGCGATCCAAATTCCCATTAATATGGGTCAAATAAATTTAGGTCTAATGTATTAAATTTTAAAAAAAAATGCATTTCATATTAAAAAATTTCCCCTTATATATTTGAGACCCCTCTAATTTTTCCCTTCGGCTATATTTCAGATTCCATGTGTGCCAAGCACCCTAACCACTCCAAAAACAAATCCCTAAGTATTGCACTTAGGTGGTACTCTCTCCAAGTGTTAGGAAACTATATGGTTGCATAACCATTTTTGTCAATAACACTTCTCTAAGCGGCAATCTAAGTAGGGAATCCCACATGTGCCAAGATAATCTTCTTTCAAAAAAACTCTACAACCTAGGGGAGTGTATGTGATGGAGATTGAGTGATTTGGTCCTAAGCGCTACAACCTAGATGATCATTGATGATTCCCTAGTGATGATGCTTCATGGAGTATGTGGATTGTTTGACCTTGAAATAGGGCCTTTTTTGGTTGTCATTTATTTATACAGGTATTCTAGGCACAATTAATGGTCACATATACACTTGCGGATCACTTCTTATTGGCCTTTTGAAAAATATTCAATATACCATAGTCCGTTATGGAGACTGTTGTACAGGACATTTCACCCTTGTAACCTAGGGTTTGGGGTTACCAAATTACTATTAGACTTGCATACAATCATCTTTACAGAATATGGAATGAGAATAGGAAGATATCTTGCTTACCCGATTTATGACGATTAATCCAAGCTTGGTGTTCTCTCGCTCCAATCCTCTCCAAAGCTTCTAGGGATGCTTCTCTTCACCTACAATGAGCCAAATCTTCAAGCAATATATCATATATATATAAATCAGAGTTTAGATGAAAATCATATTAATAACATAATTTAACATATTCATTAAACCAATATACATGAGACAAGCACAACACAATATTGGAAGAATAATTCTATTTGTTAACAAACAGTGAATAGGTAAGAATACAACCTAGCTTCTGACACAAGGACTCCTTTGCAATCAAGGAATCTGAGTTCTGTAGCTCAAAGACTTTTTAAGGTCGAATTAAGGTATACGCGAGCATTTTTTTTTTTTGACTAAGGGAATCAAAAACTAAGGACGGGATGGTACTCGTGTGACACAGGGTCTAGGGATCCAATCCCGCTACCACTATAAACCTAGGTGTAACCATAGTGCCCAAACCATGGAACACGAGTTAATTTGGGGGGGATTTTAACTCATGACCTTCCATTTACCACTTGCTCTACCCCCCCACGGGAGAGGTATACACAAGCATTAATATAGGCAGGGCATGTATGATACATGGGTTTCTCAAAGGGAACTCACATATGCAAGGTATATGTGGGTTGCAATGTACATAATCACGTATGACACGTGAGTTGCAATTTACATAGTCATGTATGCAACCTAAAACTCAGAATAAAAATATATAAGGCTGGTATGAGGATAATGCATCAAAGGTCATGCACATCTATAGTGTTTTGGCCACTTCAATCCCAATTGTTCTTTTTTGTATTGACATGATGAATTTCAGCACTCGGATGGAGAAGTGCCATTTTGGTTGATAATAGATCCTCCCTAATGTGTGAGGTCAGAGGGAAGCAATGGCTGAAATACATTATAATCTTTATCTTGGAGAACTGAGAATTCCAAGGAAGTAGAGGAAGTACATGAAACAAATACATATCATTGTCATATACAAAATCATATCTAAGGATGCCATGTTCAATTTACTGGAACACTAGCTCCTTTATAGTATTTTATTACATCATATGATACGGGTACAATACCACATATATTACAAAGGTGGATTGAAGCCACAATATACAATGATGAGTCTTCAAAATATGGAAGCTATGTAGGTGAACACAACACAATCTTGCACAAATTAGGTTATATATGTGAACCAATGGTCTTCATCAAAATCCAAAGGAACCAGTACAATCCAAGCCATGTGAATAGATGTGTTGAAGTCGAACATGGAAAGGATTCAACATATTGTCAATCAATAGGTGAAAACTGACAACTAAAACAAAGGAGTTCACCAATGATGAAATCGAATCGTAAGGTACCATTGTCAAAACTCTAGATATTCATCTTCAGGAAGTGCTGATGAGAAACCATGTTGTGATAATATTCAGATAGGATAATGATGGAATCAGGATAATAATCAGATGATAGGATAAATCCTTGAACAGTGCGCATGACACAGAGATGACCCAAGGAATATTTTAACTTTACAGATAGGACAACTAGACTTATCTATCATGTAGGAGACATGATCATATTCCTCATGTATAAATGACAAGTGGAGGAGTAAGAAAATCGAAGTGATAGCTGAGCTGAAAGTG
Organism: Pseudotsuga menziesii; assembly: GCA_001517045.1. Classification (NCBI taxonomy): domain Eukaryota; kingdom Viridiplantae; phylum Streptophyta; class Pinopsida; order Pinales; family Pinaceae; genus Pseudotsuga; species Pseudotsuga menziesii. The sequence continues at coordinate 1,458,327 of LPNX011056180.1, read as the reverse complement.
TACACTAATACATGAGTATCAAAAAGTTTAGAGAGTACTATGTTCAAGGAGGAAATGCTACCATCATATGTAACCCTAAAATAATACTTCTTCCTTATCCTTCCTGTTAAATTTTAACGAGTCCAGTAAAGTCAACTCGGGTCTCTCTTCATTTTTTACAAGCTTGAAGAGGGGAGAGAATAATGCTTGATAATGTCACTGATTCGTGGATTTTATGAGCCCAAACTAGTACATGATCATTGGTGTTTTCATGTTTAGAGAGTCTAAAAACTCCGAAGAAGACTCCAGGGGGGTCCTTTTTCATCCAATTTAGTCTCCTAAGACCGAAAAGGTATAAAACATACCAAAGAAGAACTCTCTTATCTTTCGAAGAAGAAAAGGCACACATTTTTCGGACGTAGTCAGGGAGCTCCGAAAAAGGTTAAATTACCACCTTCCCAATGCTCCTTCAAGAGAATCTTATAGCTTGAGTTTTATGAATGTGAAGGAAATCAATATCACTCGGAAATCTCCATTTGGTTACAAGGAATGGGGCTTACAATAGTAAAATTGATGCTTTGTTCTTTGTTTTTAACGAGCATGACAAAGACATCAAGTACACTCAAAATATTTTTCATGTTTAGATTCGGAGCATGAAAAAGAGAAAACTAAGCTCATACCAGGTGCTCATTTTGCATAATTTTAGTCCCTTAGGTCCAGAAAAGTGATAATCCTATGCCTGAGAATACTCTTCTCAATTATGTAGAAAAGAGAGCGATCCTTTCTCGTATTATTCCACATGGTCCGAGAAATTTATAACCTACCACCAATGTGGATGCCCATTCACATATTCTTAATGAGCCTAAATGGAAAAGCTTACTCGGTAGTCAAGTCTATTTTGAGGAGTTAGACCTGGGCCTAAAGAAATTCCATAAGGGCAGGGAGCCTTATAAAGGGGATAGCTTGTAAAAAGAGACCCAAATCAGGCTCAATTTGGCATGAAAAATAGCTAAGAAGGCTCCCCTAAACCTATGACAAATGCGGCATGAGTACCGAAAGGAAATCAATGTGTTCTAAACTAGGGTACTCATGGAAGGAAATCCCTATCCATGGAAGAACAATGGTATAGACAAGGTAAAAATGGTTAAACACCATAGTCTGTGGTCAAAGTAGTGATCCTAGGGTTAAGGAAGATTAGGTGTAGATGAAAAAATGCATAAAAATGACCAAAATCCTATCATATATGAGTGAATAATAAATTTAAGTAACCTTGGACCTGTTGCATTAGTAAAACATGAGATGGCATTAGTTTGAATTTTGATAGAAATTAAAACTATAGGCTTAAAACCCACATTTTGGAATTATTTCTATAAATAGTTTAAAAATAGAAATCAAAATCACCATTTCATATTTTTACCCAATATAGACAATTTTTACCTCTAACTTCAATCGCTCAGTATGGACAAAGCAGTGGACAATTTTCAAATCTGCAAGTGCTAGGTAAGTCAGCTCTTCGTTCTCTTCCATTTCATCCATTCAAATTTTCAATTTTATGCAAAATTTTGATGTTTTAAGCCAATTTTAAAGGGGTCACGCTCTATACATGGGTAGATGAATTATGCAGTCACGTACACATGTTTTATACGTGAATTTCTCGAAGGAAACCCACTTATTATATGCAATCTATCTAAAAGACAGTCCCGTATACTGCGCGACATAGAAAAAATATAATTAGGGCCAAAATCAATTTTTTTTAATGAATTTTAATGTTTGATGGTGGCTTTATGGGGAGGCTAAAACATGGTGTTGGATTGGAGGGAGAGGGAACATGAAAATATGGACCAATATGCACTTCGAAGTGCCCCCACGGTGCAAGACTTGTGGCAAAGTGGGTTGTTAAAGTTCTTTTGCACCTCACCTATGCCGGCCAATGTCCGTTTGTTGGATTTTTTGATTAACTACTGGGATCATGATCTATGTGCCTTTAACCTACAAGGTGAGATTTTATAAATTGCATTGGAAAACATATATTTCATTGCAGGTTTTTCATGACGAGGAACACCTGTCAACCTCGAGGGTACTGGCAGGGGCTATGACCTTCTAAGTATTTAGGACTATATCAACACTTACGCATGCCTGATAGTCAGAAAAGGGGAACTTGCATCCCTATTTCACATATTCGTAACTTTCCATTACAGGTGCTAGTAAGCGCAATAGTGAGGGTTACGGTATTGTCATCACTCCATTTTGCTACTCGCAGCTAGATTAGAATCGATGTAGAGTGACTACAAGGAGATATATTCTACCGGTTCTCAAGAGTAATCCCGATAATGAAGAAACAACTCTTTGACAGCAAGAGAGGCCGACGGAGGAACTTTGGCTATTGTAGTATATTGGTGGCCTTCTTCTTTGAGAGAGTGCCTGCCCTCAGCCCTACAGTACCTCTACCATCTTTCTCTCCCTGTTAGCTAGAATGAGTAGGTGGAGATAAATTTTCCTTTGCCAAGGTCGTGGTGGCTCAATTCAGAGTATCTACGATGATGACTTCTACCTATGGAGGGGACTACAGCTACCAGCACTGGAGCAATTTCCATATGTTGGGATGGATTTCCAAGGTGACAATGACCTTGTCCTCCCTCCTAGAGGAGCATGGGGAGCATCAGGTATTTTGGTTTTTTCAAGTTTTAAAATTTTTATGATTTTTTAATCATAAAGATATATAGATATGTATAATATTTTTTAATCCTTTTAATGTTTAAAATGCAGATATTGGACCAGTCCACCCTGATGGGAATCCTCGGATGTATGTGACAACCAGTGGTAGGAGAGGATTAGGTTTTGAGCAGGGTACTTGAGGGGAAGCTGGCCAGGTTGACCCAAAGAGTCCCAACTCTACATATTTAGTATATCCCTTCCATTATGCAGGAACTAGTTGTTGATATTCCACCCACCTGGATACGCCTTATGAGAAGGGTAGCCAACGCGGTACTTGTCTACCAAGATGTCATTGAGGTTGTTGTAGTTGAAGAAGTGGAGGAGTCCCGAGAAAAGGATGACCGGGATGACTAGGGTGATCAAGGTGGTCAGGATGACCAGGGTGGTCAAGATTAGACTTAGGGGCATTTTATGGATAAGGATCCAATTTTTGTATATTTTTGTATATTTTTACAGTTATGACTGGATCTGAGGATCAAGAACTCGGCCTATCTATGTGGACAAATATTCAAATATATATATATATATATTACCGATATATTTACATATGTTTTGCAATGTATCTATTGTTTATTTTTATGAAATATGTGTTAAGTGCCGATCTAAGATATAATTCAAATATGCATCAGGTAATGAATTTTGTTTTCTTGGAATATGATTAAATGTGATAAAATCAAATTTTATTTCCAATAACCTAACTTGAAAAAACTGACATAATAAAATAGGGTTTCACACATGATAAGCGCGATCGAGCTGGGAAACCACCAGTTGAGAGTCAAGTCTAACTTCCAACTAGTTGATACCATGTGACAAGGAATCCCATAAAATCTCAATGACGACCCTTTATTCGGACACATTATTGGTAGCATGACCTAGGAAAGTGCCTTCAGAGGAAACTAGACATCATGTGGGTGATTAAATAACCCATGCGGCTAAAGCCAGGTTGCAAGTGTGGTGACTAGCGCCATCTGCAAAACCCACTAACCACTCGGAAGACATCTGTAAAAACCAACATATGGTATAAGAACACAAACCGGCTAACTATTGCACATAAAGGTACATACAATAAAATTATCGAAAAAAGTGCTAAGCCTAAGCATAATACTTCTTCAGGTAGAGCCCATTTTTAGGCTCAGGCAGCTTATTCCCCTCAAAATCAATTAATTCATATGCCCCTTTCTTTAAAACTTTTGACAAGAAATAGGGTCCTAACCACATAGACCTAAATTTCCTTGCCTCGAGGGGTTCTTTGTCTTGGTCCCAGAGTAAGACAACCTCACCTTCAGAAAAAATCCTAGGTTTGACCGACTTATCATATTGATTTCTCACCCTATTTTTATGAGCCTCCTTTGTAGTCAACACATCTCTACGTTGTTCATCTAAATGTTCTAAGTGTAAATAATGTTCCTCTAGCTAAGTCGTATTAGGTAACACATGAATGGAAACTTTTAAAGATGAGATTCCACATTCAACTGGGGTTACTACTTCCACTCCATGAACGAGTTGGAAAGGAGAGAACCCCATGGTAGTTTTCACATTGGTTTGATAAGCCCAAAGCACAGGATACAACATGATGTGCCAATTTGATTGGGTTGTGTTAATAGTACACTTGAGAATAGTCTTCAAGGTCTTATTGACTACCTCGACTTGACCATTCACTTGCGGGTAGAAAGAAGATTAATGTTCTTGTTTAAACCCTAGCGTAGTAGCGAATTTGGTCATCATGTTGTTGTGGAAGTGACTTCCATGGTTAGTGACAATATATTTAGGAATACCAAAACGTGTGATAATATAGTTGAAAATGAAAAAAGCTACAGTTTCCCCTTCATCCTTACAAGTAGGCATTTCCTCTACCCACTTCGTAAAGTAATCCACGGTGACAATGATGTATTTGTGCCCCCCAGCTAAAATTGGGTTGCATGTCACGTAATATATCCCCCAATTGGTGAAGAGACCCACTGTAATGATGGGAAATAATGGAGAAAGATACAACCACATATTTCTGGCGTAAAGATGACAAGGATGACAATGCTTCACGGCTTCCACATAATATTTAAAGATCGTAGGGCAGAAATAACCAGCACGTAATATCTTTTGGGCCATTGCTAACCCAGATAAATGACCCCCCCATGCTCCTCTATGGGAATCATTTAGGACAATCTCATCATCTTCATGGGTGAGGCACTGACGCAAAACAGAGTCTACCCCTCTACAATATAAAGTATCTCCAATGATGAAGTAGTTTTTTGCATGTGTGCATAATTTGTGTCGTTCTTCCTTCGAAAAGGTTGCAGGATAGTTCAAATTCTAGATATAGATGAGTATATATCCATACCAAGGGTTATATGTGGAAATCAAGAAAATGTGCTCATCTAGGAATGAGTCTTGTTTAATGGATACATCTTCTTCAACTGGAAATTCTGCAAAAACTAAGGATTTTTTGGATTTGGCAGATTGAAAATCCAAGTCAAACTCTTGGAGAATGACTATCCATTTGATAAATTTTCCTCCAACTATACATCGAGACAATACATATTGGAAAGGATTAACATCTACCACTATTGTCATAGTCCTCAGTAAGATGTAGTGAAGTAACCTCTGAAAATCATACACAGCTGCTAACACCAAATTCTCAATGTGGGAGGACCTAAGTTCAGGGCCAGCTAAAACATAGATAATATAGTAGATGACATGCTCTTGGAGCTCATCATCAACCTATAATAGCACTACCCCTATGGTCGACTCAAATGGAGCCATATACAATATAAATTCATGAGAGTAATTTGGTGGACACAATAAAGGTGCTGACAACAAAGCTTTATTTAATGCCTCGAACACAAGTTGTGTGGTTTAATCCTTTACAAATGGGGTGTCCTGCTTCAACAGGTGCATGAAAAATTTGATGATCTTGGCATAATTTATGATAAAACGACGAAGAAAGTTAGACTTTCCTTGTAGGCTCAGAAGTTTCTTGATGGAACAAGGAGGAGGCAGATTTACAATGGCCTTGACTTTCAAAGGATCCAAATGAATACCTTCGTTAGAAACAATGAAACCAAGGAGCCTACCTGACTCGACATAGAAAACACACTTATGAAAATGCACAGGTAGATCATCTAGGTAGGGTTCAACAATAGACTTGATGTCATGAAAGGAAAAATTCATTGCCCACTGAAAAGTAGCATCTGCATTTTTCAATCCAAAAGAAATTTTCTTGTACGCAAATGTACCCCAAGGACAAATGAAAGCCATTTTATGTTGGTATTTCAGCTTGATTTGAATCTGATTATACCCTGAGAAACCACCCATAAATGAAAAGACTTCACTCCTCACACAAGCATCAATGATTTGATCTATGAATGGTGTGAGGTAATTATCCTTAAGAGAGCCTTTGTTTAAATCGTGAAATTCATTACATACATGTGTCATCCCTTGATTTTTATTGAGAGGAACAGGGTTGGACACCCATTCCATCAAATCTATCGAGTAAATAAAACCAGCTTTCAGCAACTTTTCAACTTCAGCCTTAATGGTTGCTGCTTTATGCGGATTGATAGGTCTAAGTTTTTTCCGAACTAGTTTGGCATCAAGATAGGTTCGGATTTCATGTTCAACTATCCATGGATCTATGCCTGACATCTCCTCATATGACTAAGCAAACATGTCATGGATCTCCTTAAACAAGGCTGTATAGATAGAAATTTCCTCCAGAGAGTAGTTTGCACCAATATATACATTTTCAACAACATTGGGGTTTACAGAGACGTTGATAAGAAGAGTAACAGAAATTTTTTCCATATTCCCCTCAGCAAATATTCCCTTCCTTGTTAAGGGATTGATTGGTATATCAGCATCACCTTCCAGTCTCACATGGAGCTCTTGATTTTCAATCCTTCTTAATTCTGGAAGAAAGTAGGATCTATGATGAAGATATTCATAGATCTTATCTCACCCACTCATAGCTTCCAAACTAGCTTCGTCTGAAGGAAAAACCATGTCTACGAAATCGTCAGTATATAAAGATTCTCTTCCCAAGCAGACGGATAGAAATATTTCGGCTCCTCTTAGACTGTAGGAGGAACTAAAATGGGATCACCAATGATTTTAACAATATATTTATAAGCTACTTCCACTATCGATAAGGGCACTTTAGGCTCATGATGGGAAGGAATAACCCAAGGATCCGTTCTATAGCTAATCGTTGCAATAGACTTCCCTACACTAGTAGAACCTAAATAATTAATTGAGGATGGGATATCAAATGTGCCCATTAATGATGAATATATTCCAGCCCCTAATCTCTCTGAAGCAGGTTTGACCTAATCAACCAATGGCACGGTGGACTCATTAGTTTCCATGTGGCCCTTCCAAGTGAAACTGAGTTGGTCTACTATAACCAACTTCCCTTCGTGTGAAAACACTACCACCCGAAGAACGATCGATGCAATTGCATACATGTCATAAGTCCAACTTATCCCGAGAATAAATTTGTAATCCAATGGTGCATCAATTACCTCTACTTCAACAGACACTTCCTTCCCTACCAACTTTATCTCAAAGGCTGGTAGGTACCATGTGGACGAAATGACCTTCCGTCGAAAGAAGTGACTAGGGTGTTCTATGGGACTTTCTCTAGAGATCCAATAGCCTTTCCATAAGATAAGGACATGACACATGTGGAAGTACCTTCATCAACAACTAACCTTTCAATGGTTTTTCCCCCATGGATGACATCTATCAACAAAGCCACATGATACGACAGGCAATTTTTGACATCAGACAAATTAAACTTTGCCATAAGACTCAAAAAATCTATACTACCTAAGGATGCTAAGAGTGCATATTACTAGGTGGGACAACTCTGTAACACCTCCAAAGATGACATCGCATAAGGGGTTTGAGCTAAATATTCAACTACAAAGTAATTGGCTGCAACCCTAGCATTAGGATTGTGCAATGTTTTCTCAAAGACACCTTTTGGTATCTTAGGCATAGTTTCAACAGGTTTTTCAATTGTGAGAGGATTAGAAGTTTCACTTATAGACTTACCCTTCTCGAGAGCCTCCATCTCATAGTTCTTGTTTCTAGTCTGGAGTAATGTCTGGGATCGAACAATGTTGATATAATTTTGGTCAGGGGCATTAGCATTGCCCCCTGCTACACTAGAATCCAATGTTGCATTCTGTCCTTGGGGAAAAAGATCCTTTAGGACAACCAGTTGTTGACTTTTGAGGATTCTAAGCTTGATCCATAAGAGGGCATTGATGGGTCAGGTGATCTTCCTGTCACAACTTACAAGGAAATTTCACCTTCTTCTTCTCTTCCCCCCGCCCATCAACATTATTTGTGGGTTTTGGCTTGTTTTGGTTTCCATCACCTTTCTTCCCCTTTTTCTTTTTCCCACCGAGTTGTTGATTTCCCTTTTGGGAGGATTGAGCAAAAAAATATTTTGGGTTGAGGGGGGAGCCTTTTCTTCCTACACTGTAGATTGTTTAATGGAAAACTCATGGATTTATTTTTCCAAATATTCTATAGTGGGAGATTTAACTAAACCAAACACACCATCGGCATGGGGTCTAGGCTTAGATTTCTTGACACTATGTGTTGGCCTCGATGCATCAGGGATGATTTCATATAGAATTCTAGACTGAGAGTATATCAAATCTAACTGTTGGGCCCTGAGGATAGCCTCTTCCTCATTAGTTACTCCTGAAGTGGAAACATCCAGATATATACGGTAATAAGGACTTAAGGAACCATTCTAACAAAAACTTGGGAGGGATAGTGGCCTTAATGAACCTCTTCCACCTTCACCACTCTTGGATGTGATCCAAAATGTGAGTGGATTTGACCTACTGAATGGTGTACAATAAGTATGTTCCAGCATCATACCGGACACGAATTTGGAAATGGTTAAGGAACACATTAGCTAAGTCCCAAAAACTATCAAATTCAATAGAGGGTAGTTCAATGTACCACTTTGCTACAGCACTAGTCATATTTCTTTAGAACAATCTTAACTAAATGGTTTCATCGTTCAGTGAATTTAAAGAGAACCACAAGTGAAAGGTGGTGATATGAGCCCCTGGGTCTTCACTAATTTTTCCTTCAAATTTTGGAATATCTAAGGGTAGCTTGGTAGGGACGGGTGGCCATGTGGAATTATGTTTCACTGGGTCATTCATTAACTTGGACAAATCTAGAAATTTCAAAGTTGCTATGAAAGGAAGTTTGGGCATAACCGAAGCCTGGAAAGTACGAGTTTGGGAAGTAGAAGGACTTGCCCCCTGGTTCCCAAATCTAAAGGCGGGGTTGCCCCCAGTTACCAGTTACGAAGTGGTTGGACTACTTTGAAAAGGATTCCACCCCTAAGCCATTGGATTATTCATGTTTGGTACAATGTATGTGGTTTGAGCTGCTCTAGTTGAAACTAGAGTTTGGAAAATAGGAGCAGGTATCCCTTTGCTAAAAAGTGAGAAAGCAGAGCTCATGAATGGACGCAAAATCAGCATTTGAAAACCTTGACCATAAGGGTTAGTGTTTCCAAACTGCACCCCTACATATGCAGGTGTGGGGCCTACATATAGAGTGGATGGAGGAATGTCCCCCCCGTTCCAAGGAAAACCCTAGACAAATGAAGAGGATCCAACAGGACCAATTTGAGCAATGTGTGCAAAAGAGGGTGAAGTAGAAGGCACACTGGGAATCCCAGTGACCACCCCACCAGAAGTTCGTACTACATTTGTGGAAGCCGGTGGTTGAACCACCCGATTAGCTGGAGTTAAGGGAGTAGCAGGTATATTTTTTCTATGGGTACCAACTAGGGGAGGTGGCGCTCCTTCAGCTGGAATAGCTAAGATGGGGGTAGAAGGACTCTCTCCTGCACTAGACATTAGTATTCTCACATGAGAAGTGAAAGGACGAACCTGGACAATCACATGATCATTTAGTTTAGTAAGAGGTGAATTAAAGTTTCTTGCAAACTCGTCGGCCTGCAAGTCTTATATCTCTATTATGGTTGTATTAACCTGATTTGTCCTGGTTCACCTGAAACTATAGTAATTCCTATCGGTTCAAAGGAACCGTCTATGTCTAATATTTGCCTTTAAGGGGGCAGTGGAGGTTCCACTATAGTAAATGGAGGAAAGTTTTGCAACCTTTTTGACCTTCTGAGAGGTTTTTCCTCCATGATTGAAAATTTGACTCTTCACTCACTCTAAGGTCATCTAAACACAAAAAAACCACATAGAAATCACTAAAAAAATTTCTAAAGTCACAATAGACATAAGGGCTATAAGATATGCTTTCCATAAGAAAGCTGAGAGATATTTACTTGGCATCCTTGTAGTTGTTCTTAGGCATAAGCAGAGGAATCACTCACTGCCCTCCCACACCTTCTACCAGGGTTACCTTCCAATCCCATCCAAGGTCAACCATAAATAGCCTTTCTAGTGTACCTATGTAGGAACCACAGATGTCAAAGAGACTAAAGGCTACATCAACTATATTGACATTCCCAAGATTTTTTCGTACGCATGGGTAGGGTAGCAAAGCCCAAAACCCTGTCAACACTGACACCGCACAGGGCCAGAAGGTGGTATTGACAGAAGTCCCCATATGCGCAAGAACCTTGGTCTATGCTTTGACAAGGAATTGGAGGGTTATCTCCTCAGTCCAAGCCTCCACACGGCCTTGTGCTTAACTCCCATTTGAGAGGAGCTTCCTAGATACAATCAACATAGAAGAGGGTTTATCTATTGATTTTCCAACTATGTTTGAATTTAAACACTTGTGGAGAGTTTAAACTCCCTATTGCACAAGTCTAGCCTAAGATAGTTGGTGTATGATCCTATAAAATAAAAATTGCAAATATTTTTTTAAATTATATCGTTCATTTTAAGGGTTGTTCTTTGTTAGAAGGTAAATGGCGTGAAAGACTATGATGTTATAAACTCAATAAGAAAAATCAAAATGATGTATAAAGCAAATTCCAAAGTAAATTTCAACTACTTAAACCAAATTTCTTTTCTTTTTGCAAATATAAGCTAATGAAATTGAAACTAAGTGCAAAAAACTAATACTTTTTAATCATTTTTTAAATTTTATTTGAAAAATACTGAAAAGAAAACTAAATGCAAAAGTATAAAATGTTTTTTCTTCACTTTTTCAAATTCTTCGAAAACTAGAATGCAACTAAATGCAAATTTTTGAGCAAGTTTGAACAATTAGAGCATATAATAAGTAACATGAAGTATAAAGGACCTAAAATAACCAACTTCAACCAATAAAGAAGAAGAATAGGAAGAAACCTGACTTGGAGAAACTATTTAACCCTATAAGTCCACTAGATTCACAAAAGAACAATTGACAAACTAACACTACAAAATGCAGTACAGAGTATAAAGTGTCCAAATACCTGATCATTGACCTAGACACAAAGCACCAAACTTATAAACCAAGCAAGAGGACCACCTTCAAATCACAAGATGAAAGAAAAATCAAAAAAGAAAGCTCAAAGGCTTGAAGACAAGCAAACGGTGTGACACGTGAAACTTTAGACTCATAGAGTCATGCCACTAACAAAAAACTCCCAAGCAAGCAAAAAACCAAAGAAGACAAGGACAACCAAACCCTACCAAAATTTTATGATGCTACAGGATATACACAATTATGTATGTAGGAAACCCACGTACCATACGCAGATGTATTATAGAGCAACCCACATATACAAGGTCTTATACACGACTGTGTATAACAACAACCCATGTACATAACTAAAAAAATTTCAAATAAAAAAGAATAGTAAAGGATTCTGGGCACACTACACTGTAAATCAAAATCAAGATAAAAAGGACCACACTCAGAATAAAAAATAGAACAAATACTGGTAAAGAACATACAGGATAAACCAACATCGGGTTGGACTACTCTCAAGTGGATTCTCCAGTTCTATTGTATAGGACATTTCACCCTTGTAACCTAGGGTCCAGGGTTGCCAACTTACTATTAGACTTACAGAAAATCAGATTTTATAGAATATGGAATGATAATAGGAAGATATCTTGGCTTACCCAGTTTATGACATTGATCCAAGCTTAGTCTCCTCTTGCTCCAATCCTCTCCAAAGCTTCTAAGGATGCTTCTCTTCACCTGCGAAGAGCCAATTCTTCAAGAAATATCTCATATCTATATAAATCATAGTTTAGATGAAAATAATATTAATAACATAATTGAACATATTCATTAAACCAATATACATGAGACAAGCACAACACAAGATTGGAAGAAGAATTCTCTTTATTAACAAATAGTGAATAGGTAAGAATACAACCTAGCTTTTGACACAAGCACTACCTCTGCAACCGAGGACTCTGAGTTCTGCTGCTCCAAGACTCTGAAGTTATACCACTGGCATAACTTTTCTCTTCCATAATTGATTGATTAGCCTGATCCCAAGGCCTCTATTTATACTTTGGAAATAGAGAGGTTTCGAAGATTAGGATGGTTGAGATAGTTGGGATAGCTATGGATTAGGGCCCAACTAATCTCATCTAATCATGACTTATATTTTTTAAGGTCGAATTAAGGTATACACGAGTATTAATATAGGCAAGGCACATATGATATGTGGGTTGCTCAAATGGAACTCGCGTATTCAACGTATATGTAGGTTGCAATGTACATACTCACATATGACACATGAGTTGCAATGCACATAGTTGTGTATGCTACCCAAAACTTAGAATAAAAATATATAAGGATGGTATGAGGATAATGCATCAAAATTCATGCACATATTTATTGTTTTGGCCACTTCAATCCCAATTTTCATTTTTTGTACTAACATGATGAATGTCAGCACTCGGATGGAGAAGTGCATTTGGACTTTGTTTCCATTATACTAAAGTAAAAAAGGGTGGAGCCATGAAACTTGAAAGTAAAAAAGTGGAAAATTCACAAGAACCAGCAGGCCTATGTGTCAACAAGGAACAACCACACTCTCATCAAGCTATAGAGGAACAAGGTCATGAAATAGATCTGTTGGAATATATTAAACCCACTCACAACTTAGGATAAAATAATTAATCATTATTTGATTAATTATTCACCCACTAGCTTAATTATT
>LPNX011056180.1:1405188-1421384 GCA_001517045.1 Pseudotsuga menziesii | reverse complement strand
GAGGAGGAAAGGGGGGGAAGAGGAGGAAGGAGGGGGTGGAGGAGAAGGAGGAGGGAGAGGGAGGACAAGAGAGGGTGTGGAGGAGAAGGAGGAGGAGGGAGGGGGTAGAGGATAAGAGGGAGAGGAGAGAGGGAGGTAATGGAGGAAGAGGAGGAGGGAGGGTGGAGGGAGAGAGGAGGATGAGGATAAGGGAGAGTGGAGGAGGAGGCCAAGGAGGGTAAGGGAGATGGGTGGAGGAAGAGGAGAGATTTGGGTGAGGAGGGGAATACTAGGGAGGAGTGGGGAGGAGGATCGGGGATGAAAAGGGAGGAGGAGAGAGCAGGTCGAGGAGGAGGAGAGAGTGGGTGGAGGATGAGGAGGTAGGGGAAGGAGGAGAAGGTGGTGGAGGAGAGAGGGAGGCTGTGGAGGAAGAGGAGGAGGGAGGAGGAATAACAGGGGATGGGAAAGGGGTGGAGTAGGAGGGAGGATTGAGGAGTAGGAGAAGGAGAGTGAGGGAAGAGGAGGGAGGGAGGAGGAGGAGAATGGAGGGGGCAGAGTAGTAGAGAGAGAGGTGAAGGAAGGTACTATAGGAGAGAGGTAGGAGAAGGGAGGGTTGGAGGGAAGGAGGAGAAGCAAAAGGACGTAGGACAAGGTGGGCTAGAGTAGGAAGAAGAAGGAGGGGGGGAAGGAGGGAGGAGGGGGAAGGAGATGGGAGAAGGGAGAAAGAGGGGGAAGAGAAGGAAGATAAGGGGGGAGGGGGGATGGAGGAGGGAGAGTGGATGCGGAGGATAAATTTTAGGGGAGAGGAGAAGAAAGGTGGAGGAGGGAGAGAGGATAATGGAGGGGGTGGAGGAAAAGGGGAAGGGAGGGGAAGAGGAGGAGATAAAAAAAGAATAGGGTGGAGGAAAAGGTGTAGGGAGGAGGGGAAGGGAGAGGGTGCAGGAAGAGGAGGAGGAGGAGACATTGTTGCACCATTTCAGTGCGCTAAGCTATAAGAAATCCATGGGCTTTATATGGGATACAAACTAAGCTCTGGTTTGTTTGTAGAATTTCATCATTACCTAATATTTTAAGGACATTTATTTCATGGTATACTATTCCAGTAATTGGGGTTTCCTTACTTGTCAACTGGGTTACTTTTGCTGCTACTATAGTTGACTAAACCTACAGTAATTTAATTTATTATCTCTCTCTTTGGTATGTCCTTTGTTCCTGTAGTGACTTGTCACGACTCAGTTCAGGAAGCACTAAGAAGGTTACAACCTAACTTAGGAGGTAACGGTTCATACTTATCAACCCTCAAAGAGGTCACACCAAGCCTAATATTCAAACAGGAGGTCATGGATCAACTCCAGTAACAACACACAGGACATGACCCAACCCAAGAGATGGCACACAAGTCATGGTTTATTATGGGAAACCCTAACAGGTTAAGGCTTTGTCCAAGAGAATAAAACAGGTCACAGCTCAACCCAATAGGAAACGCACAAGTCATGGCTAGGTTCTACAACTCCCTAAGAGGCAGATGAAGGGTCATAACCCACTTCAAATAGAAGCAACAACTAGGATAATAAATCGATAACTCTATCAGGCTAAGGGAGAGATGTTAATCCACTCAAATAGTTTATGGTTTCTTCTAGCAGCCCCAAAAAACTCATAGCCTGCTCAAGCAAGTTTAGATAGGTCATGGTTTAGTCCAAACATCCCCAAGAAAGTCACGGTTCACTTCAAGTAGACTCAAACACTCAAGCAATGCAAAAAATATCTTATTCCACTCAAACATAGTTATTGTTTCTTCTAAAATATCCAAACAACTCACATCCTGCTCAAGTAAGTTTAGACAGGTAACAATTTAGTCTATCCATCCCTGAGAAGTTTACGGTTCACTTTAAGCAGAACCAAACACTCAAATAGTTCATAAAATATCCTAGTCCACAAAAACATGGTTATGGTTTCTTCTAGCATCCTCAAACAACTCACAACCCGCTCAAGCAAGTTTAGACATGTCATGCTTTAGTCCAAGCTTCCCCAAAAATCTCACAGTTCACTTCATGCAGACCTGAACACTCAAACAGTGCAACAAATATCTTAGTCCACTCAAACAAGTTTATCGTTTCTTCTAGCAGCCCCAAACAACTTATATCCTTCTCAATTAAGTTCACAAAAGTCACAGTTTAGCCTTGCCACCCCCAAGAAGGTCACGATTCACTTCAAGCATACCCAAACACTCAAGCAGTGCAACAGAGATCTTATTCCACTCAAACATGGTTATGGTTTATTTTATAATCCTCAAACAAATCACATCCTTCTCAAGCAAGTTTAGATAGGTCACACTTTAGTCCAGATAGCCCCAAGAAGGACACAATTCACTTCAACTAGACCTAAATACTCAAACACTTTTGTAGAGATTTTAGTCCACTCAAACAAGTTTATGGCTTCTTGTAGAAGCCCCAAACAACTCACAGTATGCTCAAGCAAGTTCATACATGTCACAGTTTAGTCCATGTAGCCTCAATAAGGTCATGGTTCACTTCAAGAAGACCCAAATAATCAAACAATGCAACATAGATATTATTCCACTCAAACAGGGTTATGGCTTCTTCTAGAATCCCCAAGAAACTCACATCCTACTCAAGCAAGTCCAGGAAAGTCACGGTTTAGTCCAGCCATCCCCAATAAGGTCACAATTCACTTCAAGTAGACCCAAACACCCAAACATCACAGCAAAAATATTAGTCCACTCAAACAGGGTTATGGTTTCTTCTAGAAATCCCAAACAACTCGCAGCCTGCTCAAGCAAGTTCAGGAAAGTCATGCTTTAGTCCATCCATCCCCAAGAAGGTCATGATTCAGTTCAAGAAGCACCAAGAAGGTCACAACCCAACTTAGGAGGTCACAGTTCAAACTTATTAAGCCTTAAACAGGTCCGATCTAGCCTAATAGTCCAACATGAGGTCACATAATAACTCCAGGAACAACACACAGGGAACGGTCTATCCCAAACAAAAGCACACAGGTCACTTCTTATTCCAAGAATCCCTAACATGTCAAGGATCAATTTAGGAGCATCACACAAGTCATGACACATCCCAAAAGGATGCACATAGGTCATAGCTAGATTCTACATCACCCTAGTAGGCATAGGAAGGGTCACATCCCACTTCAAATAGCAGCAACAACCAAGACAAGAAAGCAACATTCCTAGCAGGACGAAGGAGGGGTGTCACATTTCAAGAACAACAACAAAATACTATACGTCAAGAAAAACTCTATAGCCCATAATTGTTCCATACCACAACCTTAAGTTTTATCATCATCGTATAAGAAAGGTCCAACTGTAATATTTCATAACCACTAGGTAGCTAAAAAAATTAAACCTCCATTCAAAACAACTTTTTAATACGTTAATATACAAACACACTGCTAGAGATATGGACATAAAAAATACATCGTTGCACTGTCAATATTGCAAATATCTTCTCTCAAAAACTAAGAATAAATACATTGCAAATAGTATGGTTTATTTTGACGTTGATTCCATGTAAATAATATCCTATATCGCATGCCCTTAAAACAAAAAGTTATGAAGACTACATAAAGTAAGCTTAAATGGGCTCAAGTCTATGTAAATAAAACAATGTGTTTGCAACTAATTCATAAAATGTGATCATCTAGATCTATGATTTTTCCAAAAAACTCTTCATCCACAGAATGAAACTCATTTATGCCTCCTACAAACGTTCACATCCATCAATTGTATCTTCATAGAAAAGGTGGGTGTTACTTGCCACATGAATGACATTCACATTGGAATCTTCAGGACCAAGTGGCACTCCATGGATCATAGCAAGTGACTAAATTTGTCCATTTTTAACATTAGCACCATCATATGGATCTAGTATGTTAACTTTATCACCTATCTAGAATAGTTTAGGCTCTGCTAGAGTTAATAGGCACTGCCAAAACAAAACAAAACAAACATAAATATAAGAAGAAGAAAAAATACAGTTAAATGCCAAAAACATGCATAATTATTGATATAACAAACTTCAATGCACTCACTAGGTCAATATTTGAAATACATCCAGCAAGAGTTGGCACTGATTGAAAATGATGAGGCATATCAATGTTGGGATATTTTTTTCTTTTTGAGACTGCAATTTTTCCTTTAATTATATTCTACATGTCATTACATCATGCACTAATCAAATATAGCATTATAAGGACACAATAATATAGTAGAAAAATAGTAAATATAATAGTAAAACACTAAAAAGCATACCTAAACAATTTAATCAGATTATGAAATCAAGTGAAGAAATGATTGAGTGTGGAGAACCTCCTGCAATAAACAATGAGAATGCAAGATATAACAGAAATATTGGAGCACAAAATATATTTTATTGATTGTGGGCCACTTCGAGGGAGCAACCTCCTTTGAGCAAGATCAATACAAAATAACTCTTCGATGCTTTCATCAGCCTCAACACATACTTATATACTAAATCTAATCTAAACAACTATTACCCCCTATGAATGTGAGATAATGCAACATAATAACTAGACAACTTAACAACTATTACTTACTCCCCATGAATGTGGGATAATACAACATACTGATGGGAAAACTTACAAAGCATATGCATCTGATAAAATATACTAACAAAATAAAGAGCAGGGTTGACACAGGTTCTTAACATCCCCTCCCTCTTAAAAAGGATCTTTGTCCTCAAATATTTAGATGTGGAAACTATTACTGAATCTGAAGGAGCAGTTCCCATGTAGCATCCTATGGTTGCATGTTGTGCCACTGAATTAAGGCCTCTGTGATGGACCGAGAGTGAAGCTGATAAGTGTGCTTATTGAGGATGGTCGCCGGATCTGAAATGATGGATCCTTCATTATCCCATTCTGGTAAAACAATTTGTGCTCTGATGTTGGTGCCAATCACTTGTTGAATACGAGAAGAAGGAGGAAGTGCCAATTTATAAGCAACATACTCAATATTCTCAAGAACTATATATGGACAAGAGATCTATGGAGCGAGTGTTTTATTCCCTTTGAGTTTCAAGGAGGATTGCTTGTAAGGCTGCAGACGAAGAAAAACCATGTCACTGACTTGAATAGTGCACTCAAAACGATGCTTATCGGCTTGGTGTTTCATGTGGTTTTTGGCCATGTGAAGATTGTCCTACAGAAGGTGAAGAATCTGATGTCAGTTTCAAAGAACCATGTCAATGGCCTAAACTGGTGAGCCGTTGGGGGTGTATGGAAGGATTACTGGAGGTGTGTGACCATAAATTGCTTCATATGGAGTCTTTTGAGATGCAATATGGTAGGAAGTATTGTACCACCATTCAGCAAGAGGGAGCCACTTTTCCCATAGATGTTGTGCTTCAGAGGTGAAACAATGAAGATAGTTTTCCCAATATTTGTTGATGAATTCATTTGGACCATCTGTTGGTGGGTGATAAACTGAACTCATATTCATTTTGGTGTCAGTAAGGAGAAAATGACTTGTGAAAGGTGCGTTGCGGTCTAAGACAATGGAAGAAGGGATTCCATGAAGAAGGAATATCTTGTCCATGAAAATTTGTGCGATTGAGGAGGTGGTATATGGAGGTCTGAGAGCACAAAAATGATGATATTTGGAGAGCTGATCAACCACAACCAATATTAAAATATTCCCTCCATATTTAGGGAGCCCTTGAATGAAATCCATCAAAATATATGTCCAAATCCTTGTAGGTATTGGAAAAGGTTCGAGAAATCTGGAAAGGAGTATAATTTCACCTTGGTGGTGTAGACAAGGAGCACATTTGGAAACCATCTATTGAATTTCTCATTTCATTCCCTTCCAAAAGAAGTGACATCATTCCCTCTCATATGTTTTCATGAACCTAGAGTGCCCTGCCAATGGAGAAGCATGGAGTTCATAAAAGACTGCATGTTTAATATCTGTGCTCTGGGGAAGCACCAGACGACCCTTGTATCTCAGAGAAGAGCCATCCCAATAGAAATGTGGTACCACAGAAGGGTTACTGGAAATGGTTGGATGATTTCAGATAATGAGGAGTCACTGACATAGTCTTGCTGAATAGAGTGTAACCAAGTTGGAATAGGCATAGCAATAGCTAAAAGAGAGACAAGGGCATCAAATGTGAGGGAAAGAGTATCCACCACAATATTTTCCTTAGCCTTATTGTAATTGATCTCATATTCATAACCCCTGATTTTGCTAACCCATTTCTATTGTGTTGGGAATGAGACCCGTTGTTCTAGGAAATATTTCAGACTCTGGTGATTAGTCTTGACCCAGCAAGGATTCCCTAAGAGGTATGGCCACCACTTCTATATTGTGTGCAAAATAGTCATCATTTCCTTCTCATATGTGGAGGTGGATAAATTCTTTCCAAGAAGGGATTTACCAGTGAATGCCATGGGATGTTCATCTTGAAATAGGACACCACCAAGTCCATTGTCACAAGCATCACTCTCAAGAGTGAAGGGCTTGGAAAAATTAGGCATCTGAAGGGTGCATCACAATGAAAGATCCAAGGGAGTATTTGAGACTGCTGAAGGTTGCATATGAATGAAATGGAGTTGAGTGATGACACGATGTGAATTATTATTAAGGATCGTTTCCATGCAATGTGAATTGATGATGCTGAGATACCTTGGTTGTAATCCATTGAATGTGTGTTTTTTCCCATTGGCTAAAAAATGCATCCACAGTTCAACAAAATCCCATAAGATGGGTCCAAGTGTGCGTAACCATTGAGTGCCTGAAATCACAGAACAACCTCCTAGGGGTATGGAAAACATGTTAGAGCACAAGTTATAATATCCAATAGAGATACTCACACTGTGACACTTTCCTTTGCAAGGTAAGGTGCTCCCATTGACAACCATGACTTTAAAGCTGGAGAAATGATGGACAAAACAATCAACTTATTGAGCAATATGAGGGTCAATAGGAGGCTGTGGAATGTCGACATAATTGTCCACTGGATCCTGAGTAGTGTCACAAATTTCAAGTGCAGACGGAGAATTGACATCCAAGAAATAGGTCTTATGTTCAGTACATTGATGTCCCCAAGTGAATTTATCATCACAATTATAACAAAGTCCTTTTTCCCTATGTGCTCGCATCTCGGCTTCAGAAAAATGCTTGATAGGAGTGGTTCTAGGAGTCAGAGGGATTGGATGTCTTTGGGGAACCATATTTTTTAATAGAACAAAAGTGGATTTGGGGTGCTGCTGATCCCTAATCTTGTTCTCTGCTAACTTATCCAACCCTAGGATTTACATCATTGTGTTGGGAAAGAACATTGTAACATCAGATTAGATTGTATCCTTAAGACCACTGATAAAACAACTCATGTAGAATGCATCAGTAAAATCCTTCTATGTGCTTGAATAAGTTCTAAAATTATGTCTGATACTCTCTCACAGTGCCAGTCTGGCGAATTTTGGTGAGTTCTCCTATGAATTCATCAAAACCACTAGGGCCAAATCGGTGCAAAAGGAGTTGGCAAAAATCTGTCTATTAGGGCTCTTCATGATCCTTGATGTACCAACAAAACCATTGAAGGGCTTCGTGTTCCAAATGAAATGATGCAAGTGGGACTTTGGTGACATCAAAAGTGTTATGCATATTAAAGTATTGTTCTGCCTTGTGTATCCATCGACTTGGATCATCACCATTGAAGCGAGGGAACTCAATTTTCGGCCCACAAAAGTTGTTGGAAGAAGAGAACACAGTCCTTGCAGAAGACTCAAGTTGTTGTCGGTTTCTCATGGCTGAATACTAAATATGGAGGTCGAGAAATATTTGATCCAGATATTCGAGTTTGGTCTTGAGGGTGACAAGTTATTCTTCCATTTGTCTATTTGCTCCTACGCAGGGAACAACCATGAGCAAGGGTTTTTTTTTCTTTTTAATCAAAATGGGTGGAAAACAAAAATAGAGAGGGTTTTAGAAAAGGAAAATTTTAAGTTGGGAAAAACGAGAGTGGGTAACTAGGTTGTGGACACTTTCTGAGGGACAAGGAAACAAAAAATGTGAATTTCAGAAGCAGGGTGAAAGAAGGAGATGGACTTTTGGGCTTTGGTAAGTGGACTTGGGATAGGGTCTTCAATGAATGAAATATGTAGAATGGAATGACATGGGGTTACAATCAATTTTCAAGGGAAACAGAGCTAAATCAAGGAATATGTAGCTGAAGAATTATTTTTTTTAAGAAATGATATGTGGCGGTGCCAGAAAGCTGTGCTTTATCAACTTGAATTGGAGTAAATGATCTGTGACAATTCTAAAATTTTCCATGTTCTCAACTGTAAATAGATATGGACCCTTGTAATGTCCCGGTTTTGACCCCGTTGCATTAGATGTATATGATGTATCAATTGTAAATGATCATGGTGTGGAGCTAAAGGCCAAGGCCCCACCATTGATCGGTTATGTTATGTTTTGGATTGAATTGTCACCGATGGTATATCGGGGCATGCGGCATATATTATGACGGTCATCATGTAAATATGCATCTATAATTAAAATGAACACAACCAGCTACGGTCGCGGCAACTAAATCGAATCGGGAATGATTTTCCCAAGGATAAGGATGCGGGGGGGGAATTTGTCAAACCTTGAGCTAAAAGGGGGAAAAACCCATGTGTCATCTTCTTTTGTTTTATTCCAACTACCTCCATTTAATAATTTATGCTGGTAGCTGGGAAAAGTTATGGAAGTTAATTGTTTTGGGAGTGGGGTGGCAGGACTGTCAGTCCATGCCTCCACACACACTCCACCCAGCAGTTGACTTCTGAATGGAAAGGAAAAACGCACTCTTCACCCACACACTAAAATTTCGCGTCCTTGCCATTGTTGCTCATCTTCACGCAGAGAATTTGTTGCTGTTACTCACACACATCAAATTTCGCGTCCTCTCAGCTGTTGTTGTTCACCCATGCGCCCAGGAAGAACTGTTAGTTCCTCACGGGGTCTGATGGTTCCTCTCACACACAGGAATTTCTGGGTTTTACCATGTCGTTCTTTCTCTACGAAATCGTGGATGCTGGGGCTATCGAAATTGGGTATTTTTCTCTTTCTATGTGTGGTCCTTATGTGTTTTCTCAGTGGTTCTGTTGCCCAGGACGAGCTGTATTTCCCCACGTTTGCTATAAGCTGTATTCCCTGATACATTTCGGCACTGTTATTTTCCCACGTTGTTGGCTGTGTTGCCGTGGTCTTCCTTACATTTTTTGGGCTGTTGTAAATTCGTTTGAAGAGTCATTTTGGCCACGATAGGGCCAAGAATGACTCACAATTCGTTTTTCCCTGGTTTGAGCTGTGACAGCTAAATTAATTGCCAGAGTGCAATGTTTGGTCTTCAAACTGTGAGAGGAGCAGAGATGTTGGCTTATATTTGCTTGATAAACCTGGTGGCTGGAAACCACACAGATAGAGCTAGAGGGCTGGCCTTCTTCTCCATCACCCCTGAATAGCACTGGAAGGGAATGCAGGGCCTGAGGGACTGTGTAGCAGAGAAGGGACTGATTCCTTGTGTTGGGTGTGGATGGGTGTCTTAGAGGTCAGGATAGTTCTGGTGTAGGTGTCCTTAGCTCTGTAATGAGCTCACCAGCTTAGCAATCTACCTTCTCCAGCTCCTTAATGGCCTGATAAACCTAGCTGTGTTGGCTTGGCTGTGTTTTGTATATCCTTGGCTATGTGTAAGCCTGCTAGTTCCCTTATTCCTTGGAGAATCATGCCCAGCTCGGGGGTGGCAGCGCTGCTGAGAGATTAAGGAGCACGCTGGCCTATGGTTGGGTGGAACGTTGCAGCGATGTATCTGGTTGCGGAAGGAGTTCTTCATAAGATAAGTGATCTATCCATTTTACTTCTGCAACTGTAATGTCTGTTAATGAATATGAAATGAACATGTTGAATGAATGCTGGCTTAAATGTATGATGTTTCTGCTATGTATGGTAGATGATTGCATCTGTGCATGATAAATGTTCATGTGTGTATGTTTAAGCATTTTGTTTATGAATTTTTTTAAGCCTATACATGTTCATGGGGCACTCAGCCCGGGAGGTTTAAGCCATGGAGATCGCGTCCTCTTTGCCAGTCGGAGGCATGGGGACGTGACAACATGGTATCAGAGCTCTGGGTTGCAACAATGGGCCTCTATGGGCCAAGAAGATGTAGTGATAGAAGGTAGAATTACCTTCTCTGTTCAGCAGAGCAGCAACAAGTTTCAAAAATCGCCTAAGTGTTGGAACAGTGGTTCATCGGAGCACTAAGTGGAATCAACTTCCGCTGTGGCAGAAGGATTCGGCGTTTGACAGCCCACAGTTGCGGCTGTGAAAAGGATTAGACCACCGACGCAGTAATGGGTCCGATTGCCGATGAAAAGAAAATTTTGAAAAATAGTTTAAGTGTTTGAACAGTCAGAAGGATTGGCGGAATTGACTTCCGCTGTAGCGGAAGGTTTAACCTTTTCCCATTCGCCGTTTCGGACGGTGAAGCGATTCCAAATCCGACGTGAAAGACCGCTGACAGCCGATGCAGTCGAAGAAAGAGAAAGACAAATTTTGAAAATTTGTCTAAGTGTTGCGAAATCAGAAGCGGGAGTGATCTCCTGTCTGCCATTGCGGAAGGATTCGTGAAGTGAACTTTCGCCAGTCGGAAGGGAAAGTGGTCCGTTGGTCCGCCGTTGCGGAAGTGAAATCGTTAAGGCTTCCAATCCAAAAGTCAGCTGACACCCGACGTTGATATTTCTCCAATTAAGAGCGGACGTCGAAAGAATTTGGCCTTTGGTGTGCCACCGTTGCAAAATTCAAAGCCATTTGGCTTCCGATGTGAAAGTCCGCCAATGTCCGACGTTCGAATTTTTCTAAGTGCCAAATCGGAAGAAGTTAAGATTTGGCGAGCCTCCATTGTGAAATCCAAAGTCATTTGGCTTCCGATGTCGAAGTCTGCCGACGTCCGACGATCAAGTGCCGAATCGGAAGAGAAAGTGTTTCGGGAGCCAATTCGGCGGAAGAAAGAATGGAAAGAGGAGCCGATTCTGCGGAAGGAAGAATGGTTCCGGGAGCCGATTCAGCAGAAGGAATAGTGGAATGAGATCCGATTCTGGTTGGGGCAGTTCACTGATCAGAAGAAGTTAAGGTTTGCGCATCCACCATTGTGGAAGCCAAAGTCATTTGTCTTCCAATGCAAGAAGACTATCAACGCCGCAAGAGAAAGTGTGCTGACCGGGAGAGGAAAGTGAAGGAGCCTCCGCCGTTGCAGAAGCTGAAGGCATTTGCCGGCCGATCAAAAAGACTGCCGATAGCCGATGTGGACAGGCATCTGATAGCCGATTTCAACTGATTTTAGAGGGATTTGAAGCCACAATGGGGCAATCCCCCTTGACCCCCGTCATCCCCCTCAGACAGTCATTCCTTAAGGAAGAAAATTCTGTGTTGGGAAAATTTGTTATTTTATGATTATTCCAGGAAAAGGTAAGTAATGCTGGTTTATATTGATGACTATGTATCTAATAGTGTGTTGCTAACACGTTTGCAGAGACATAACCACCTCCCAAGGAAGTATTCCAAGTAGTGCAGTTTGGTAAGCAAGTGGTGGTTCAGTATGAGAACCCATGATGGGTATGATGCTCGGGATTCCTATGAGCGAGCAGAAGATGCCGTGGGAGAAAATGTCCGTAATAGAAATGATGACATTGAGTCTAATGGAAGGAGATTCCAAGAGACACCGTCAGATGTTGCAGCCACTATGAGAAGCTTGATTAAAGCCCAGGAAGAGAAGCATCAGTTGAATGCTACCATGTTACAGAGTTTGACAGACTTGCAAAGAAAGATAGACTCGGGACGAGGTACAGCAAGACCAGAAGGCAGTAAGAGCAGTACTAGGAGAAGGAGAAGGACTCCTAGTGGATCATCTGATTCTGAAGAATCCAGTGGGGATTCTAGTTCTTCTTCTCATAAAAGAAAAAGAAAGAGACACCATAGGGATCGCTCTCGGGATGAATTTAAGAAAGCTAAACCTCCTACGTTTGACAGTGAGATAAAGACTGGACAAGACGTTGAAGCTTGGCTTCTTGGTATTAAGAAGTACTTTCAAGTGCATGACTATTCAGGAAACATGAAGGCAAGAGTTGCCATATTCAATCTGAATGGAAGAGCATCCATTTGGTGGGAACACTTCAAGCAAGTAAAGAGGATCAGTGAAAAGAGACTTAAGTGGAAGCAGTTCAAGAAGTATTTCAAGCAGAAATACCTATCTGACAGGTATTATGATGACAAGATTAAGGAGTTCCATGAGCTGAGATTGGGACAACAGACCATGGAAGAATATGCAAATAAGTTTTTGGAGCTGTTGAGGTATGTCCGATACATCAGAGATGAAAAATTAAAGGTCCAGCGTTTTTTGAGTGGATTACCTCAGTCCTACAAAGATAGAATTGAGTTTTATGAACCTAGAACTCTTGAAGAAGCAATGAAAAAGGCTAAGTACTGTTATGAGCAAAGAAAAGGTAAGCCGGATTACCACAAGGCATGGAAGGACAAGAAGAATGAGAAGTTTGACCAAAGAAAGAAATGTTTCAAACCTTCTAACTTCGGGAATCAGCAGAAGCAGCCATCCCAAGCTGCGAGTAAGCCAGTAGGAGTGACAGGAGAAAAGCCTAAAGATCCACAACAGAATAGAGGGCCACTTCAGTGTTGGAAATGTGGAGGACCCCACATGCGCAGAAATTGTCCACTCGAGAATGAGAATGTAAGGCCAGCTTATAATGTTCAAGAAGCAGAAACAGTGGGTCAAGTAGCAAGGGCAGTTCCTAGGATCTATGCAGCACTGGAGGACCTCCAGGCAGATCACCAGTCAGCTGTGGTTGAAGTAGCAGGTAATATTGCTGAGCAATCTGTTTCTATTTTGATTGACCCTGGTTCTACGCATAGTTACATCACTCCTAGAGTAGTGGAGATGTGTGCTTTTAAGAGAGTAAGGCATAGGAAGTCTTGGTTAGTTCAGCTAGCCACTGGAACTAAGAGAAAGGTCAGTGAAGTGGTAGAGAAGTGTTCATTGGTCATGGATGGATTGGTCACTTGTGTAGATCTGAATGTTCTACCGCTTGGTTCCTATGACGTTCTCATTGGGATGGATTGGTTAGAAGCTCACAGGGTGAAGCTTGATTGCTACAATAATACTTTCGAGTGCATGAATGAGGAAGGAAACCTAGTAGTTGTGAAGGGCATTCCAAAGGTGGTTTCAATACGACAGGTTTCAGCAATGCAGTTAAAGAAGTTCTGTAGGAAGGGTTGCCAGTTGTATGCAGCTCAGATTTTGGAGGAAACAAGAGATGAAACTCCGAGGTTGGAAGACTATCAGGTGTTACAGGAATTCAGGGATGTGTTTCCTGATGAGATTCCAGGGCTTCCTCCAAAGAGGGACATTGATTTCACTATTGAACTTGTGCCAGGAGCAGCACCGGTGTCCAAGGCACCCTACAGGATGAGTATACCAGAGATGCTAGAGTTGAAGATGCAACTGCAAGAGTTGTTGGAAAAGAAGTATATCCGACCAAGTGTGTCTCCTTGGGGTGCACCAATTCTGTTTGTAAAGAAGAAATATGGTAAGCTCAGGTTATGTATTGACTACAGACAGTTGAACAAGGTTACTGTGAAGAATAAATATCCTTTGCCTAGGATTGATGACCTCTTTGATCAAATGAGGGGAGCAAGGGTATTTTCTAAGATTGACTTGAGGTCTGGTTAGCATCAGGTGAGAATCAAGGATGAAGACATTCATAAGACCGCCTTTAGGACGAGGTATGGGCATTATGAGTTTGTAGTGGTACCATTTGGTCTCACCAATGCACCCGCTACATTTATGTGCCTTATGAATAGCGTCTTCAGCAGGTATTTGGACAAGTTTGTTCTTGTTTTCCTTGATGACATTCTTGTTTATTCTAAGAATGAGGAAGAACATGAAGAGCATTTGAGATTGACATTAAAATTGCTCAGGGAGCATCAGTTGTATGCAAAACTGAGCAAGTGTGACTTCTATAGAGATAGAATTCAGTATTTGGGTCACATTATCTCAGAGGAGGGTATCTCTGTGGACCCTGAAAAGATTGAAGCCATTACAAATTGGCCTACTCCAAGAAATGTGACAGATGTAAGATCTTTCATGGGACTTGCAGGATACTATAGGAGATTCATCGAGGGATTCTCTAGAGTTGCACATGCCATCACTTCTTTGCAAAAGAAGGGGATGAAGTTCGAATGGACATCAAGGTGTGAAGAAAGCTTCCAACAGTTGAAGAGTCTTCTCACTAGTGCACCAGTATTAAAAGTTGCAGATCTAGAAAAAGATTTTCTGGTATGTACCGATGCATGTGGACAAGGGCTTGGAGGAGTCCTTATGCAAGACAACCACGTGATATGTTATGAGTCGAGAAAGCTGAAGGAGCATGAGAAGAACTATGCCACTCATGATCTAGAGCTTGCAGCCATAGTACATGCTCTCAAGATGTGGAGACATTACTTAATGGGAAGGAGATTTGAGCTCAGAACAGATCACTGTGGATTGAAGTATTTATTCGATCAGCCTACTCTAAATGCTAGGCAAGCAAGATGGCTGGAATTTTTATGTGAGTTTGATTTTGAAATCAAGCACATAAAGGGAAAAGAGAATAAGGTAGCTGATGTACTCAGCAGGAAGATGCAAGAAATGCATGTGGCATCTCTTAGTAATTGCCAATCAGATTTGAGGCAACAGATTGCTAGTCATGCTGCTGGAGATGAATTGTATGAGCAGGTAAAAGACAAGTTACAGCAGCAAAGCCTTGAGAAGAGGTATGAGGGATATAAATTGGAAGAAGATGGACTTCTCACTTATAAAGGCAAAATTTATATTCCAGATGTAGCATATTTGAGGAGAATTGTCATGGATGAAATCCATCAAGCTCTGTATTCTGGTCACCGAGGATATCAGAAGACAATTGCTACAGCTAGAAAGCAGTACTTTTGGCCAGGTATGAAAAAGGATATGGCTGAGTACATTTCAAGGTGTATGAAATGTCAACAGGTAAAGGTTGAGCATCAACATCCAGTAGGTTTGTTGCAGCCTTTGCCAGTTCCGGAATGGAAATGGGAAATTATTTCCATGGATTTTATTACAGGATTGCCAATGACTTGGAGGCAACATGATTCTATTATGGTTGTGGTAGACAAGTTGACTAAGGCAGCACATTTTATACCAGTTAAGTCTGCGTATGAGACTGGCGACATTGCAAAGATCTTCATGAAGGAGATATTCAAATTGCATGGACTGCCGAAGGCAATAGTCTCTGACCGAGATGTCAAGTTTACTTCCAACTTTTGGAAGGGGTTGTTTGCAGATTTGGGTACAAAGCTAAAATTCAGCACTGCATACCATCCTCAGATGGATGGGCAGACTGAGAGAGTTAATCAGGTGCTTGAAGATATGCTTTGCATGTATGTGATGGACAAACCAACCAAGTGGGAAGATTATTTGCACTTGGTAGAGTTTGCTTATAACAATGGACATCAAGCATCCTTGGGGATGAGTCCGTATGAAGCTTTGTATGGAAGAAGGTGTAGGACACCAGTGACTTGGGATAATCCAGTGAACAGGATTGTGCTTGGACCAGAGTTACTCAAGGAAATGGAGCAAGAGGTCGTAAAGATCAAGCAAAAGCTGAAAGTAGCACAGGACAGACAGAAAAGCTATGCGGATAAGAATAGGGTGAACAGAGAGTTCAGTGTTGGGGATCATGTTTACCTCATAGTGAGGGCAAGGAAGAGTTCCTTGAATCTTGGAAGTTGTGCCAAGTTGTCATCGAGATATTGTGGGCCATTTGAAGTGCTCGAAAGAATAGGGCCAGTTGCATATAGACTTGCATTTCCTGCTAGCACTAGAGCTCATAATGTTTTTCATGTTTCTTTGCTTAAGAGATATGTACATGATCCTAACCATGTGATAAATTGGGATGTGATTCAGGTGGAACCCGAGGGAGAGTTCCGAATCGAGCCAATGCGCATCCTCGACAGGAAGGTCACAATGCTCCGGAACCAAGCCATAGGGCAGGTAAAGGTGCAATGGGAGCACTACGGCCTGAAGAGGCTACATGGGAGCTGGAGGATGCCATGTGATTGGCACATCCATTTTTGTTCAATTCTGCTG
>LPNX011056180.1:1387146-1404976 GCA_001517045.1 Pseudotsuga menziesii | reverse complement strand
ATTTGTCACCGATGGTATATCGGGGCATGCGGCATATATTATGTTGGTCATCATGTAAATATGCATCTATAATTAAAATGAACACAACCAGCTACGGTCCCGGCAACTAAATCGAAAGGGGCATGATTTTCACAAGGATAAGGGTGGGGAAATTTGTCAATCTTGAGCCAAAAAGGGGAAAAACCCATGTGTCATCTTCTTTTGTTTTATTCCAACTACCTCCATTTAATAATTTCTGCTGGCAGCTGGGAAAAGTTATGGAAGTTAATTGTTTTGGGAGTGGGGTGGCAGGACTGTCAGTCCATGCCTCCACTCACACTCCACCCAACAGTTGACTTCTGAATGGAAAGGAAAAACGCACTCTTCACCCATGCACTAAAATTTCATGTCCTTTCCATTGTTGCTCATCTTCATGCAGAGAATTTGTTGTTGTTACTCACACACATCAAATTTCGCATCCTCTCAGCTGTTGTTGTTCACCCACGCACCCAGGAAGAGTTGTTAGTTCCTCACGGGGTCTGATGGTTCCTCTCATGCACAGGAATTTCTGGGTTTTACCACGGCGTTCTTTCTCTACGAAATCGTGGATGCTGGGGCTGTCGAAATTGGGTATTTTTCTCTTTCTCTGTGTGGTCCTTATGTGTTTTCTCAGTGGTTCTGTTGCCCAAGACGAGCTGTATTTCCCCACGTTTGTTGTAAGCTGTACTCCCTGATACATTTCAGCACTGTTATTTTCCCACGTTGTTGGCTGTGTTGCTGTGGTATTCCTTACATCTTTGGGGCTGTTGTAAATTCGTTTGAAGAGTCATTTTGGCCACGATAGGGCCAAGAATGACTTAGAATTCGTTTTTCCCTGGTTTGAGCTGTGACAGCTAAATTAATTGCCAGAGTGCAATGTTTGGTCTTCGGACTGTGAGAGGAGCAGAGATGTTGGCTTAGATTTACTTGATAAACCTGGTGGCTGGAAACCACACAGACAGAGCTAGAGGGCTGGCCTTCTTCTCCATCACCCTTGAATAGCACTGGAAGGGAATGCAGGGCCTGAGGGACTGTGTAGCAGAGAAGGGACTGATTCCTTGTGTTGGGTGTGGATGGGTTTCTTAGAGGTCAGGATAGCTCTGGTGTAGGTGTCCTTAGCTCTGTAATGAGCTCACCAGCTTAGCAATCTGCCTTCTCCAGCTCCTTAATGGCCTGATAAACCCAACTGTGTTGGCTTGGCTGTGTTTTGTATATCCTTGGCTATGTGTAAGCCTGCTAGTTCCCTTATTCCTTGGAGAATCATGCCCAGCTCAGGGGTGGCAGCGCTGCTAAGAGATTAAGGAGCACGCTGGCCTATGGTTGGGTGGAACGTTGCAACGACGTAGCTGGTTGCGGAAGGAGTTCTTCATAAGATAAGTGATCTATCCATTTTACTTCTGCAACTGTAATGTCTGTTAATGAATATGAAATGAACATGTTGAATGAATGCTGGCTTAAATGTATGATGTTTCTGCTATGTATGGTAGATGATTGCATCTGTGCATGATAAATGTTCATGTGTGTATGTTTAAGCATTTTGTTTATGAATTTTTTTAAGCCTATACATGTTCATGGGGCACTCAGCCCGGGTGGTTTAAGCCATGGAGATTGCGTCCTCTTTGTCGGTCAGAGGCATGGGGACGTGACAAACCTAGGTATATTCAACTTCCTAATGGTTCAAAGGTAGTCACATGGCCACCAAGGCTGTCTTAGGCTTGAGTATTGGGGCAGTACTCCTCACTTCACGGCGTAGGTAAA
Source organism: Pseudotsuga menziesii (assembly GCA_001517045.1). NCBI lineage: Eukaryota > Viridiplantae > Streptophyta > Pinopsida > Pinales > Pinaceae > Pseudotsuga > Pseudotsuga menziesii. The sequence continues at coordinate 1,403,200 of LPNX011056180.1, read as the reverse complement.
ACTACTAACCGCTTGGCCAAAAATGATAGCTCTTTGGTTTTCCTAATGGATGGTAATCTAGTTAATATGGTGGGGCTCGTTTCCCTTTTTGCTTGGCAGGTCCTCCAACTACTTCGGGGTTCCTGTGGTACTCCTTAAAATGAGTTTTAGGGTTATGCCAAAGTACTTCCCATAGTTAAGCGGATAGGGTTTATTCCCTGATCCGAATGAAAAATACTGCTACAAGAAGAAGAACTACTACAATAATCATAGTGCTAAAAAAAATATGGTGAAAATTCCACCCAATGCTCAAAAACCCATAATTAGAGCTAGGGTTTTGAGATGAAAACTTTTAAAATGAGCATGGCCCGATCTATATTTCTCAAAATCACTATTATAGCCTATTTCTAGAACTGGAACAACCACTCTACTTCTACCCACGAAATTAGAATATAAATCTGGGCACCCAATCAATATTTTCGCTCTGTAATTTTCGCGGCCATTGCTGAAATTCTGAAAAATTGCTAATTTTAAATCCGCAATATATCTCCACTTTTAGAACTCCAAATGAGATGATTGTTTTTTTGAAACTAAAGAGGAATTAAGATATGTAACTTATTTTTCTTGAATTTTCATAGAAAGTTTCAAAAATTGATGTGAAAGTTGCCTCCCAATTTTGCCCCTTTTTTTCCAAAAAAAAAAAACAAATTTCCCACTTGTGCCAAGGAAAGTGCTATGATACCATATGTGGAGAACCTCCTGCAATAAAAAATGAGAATGCACAATATAACAAAAATATTGGAGCAGAAAATATATTTATTGATCACGGGCCACTTCGAGGGGGCAACCTTCTTTGAGCAAGATCAATACAAAATAACTCTTTGATGCTTTCATTAGCCTCAACACATATGTATATACTAAGTCTAATCTAAACAACTATTACCCCCCATGAATGTGGGATAATGCAACATAATAACTAGACAACTTAACAACTATTACTTACTCCCCATGAATGTGGGATAATACAACATACTGATGGGATGACTTACAAAGCATGTGCGTCCGATAAAATATACTAACAAAATAAAGAGGAGGGTTGACACAGGTTCTTAACATTGAGTAGGAATGATAATTATCTTACCTCATCTAAATCACTATGATATTCCTTATTTTTCCATGAAGCAACAATAGGTTTAATGGAGGAGGCTATGGTTGACACTTCCATTGCCAACCCATTTATGCATTCCATTACATGTTTATAATTATCACTATCATATTGAACAATATATGTGGTTTGGGTATTCACAAATTCATTAGATGGAATTGATATTCCTATTTCATTTTTTTATGTATTCTCATGTTTAGAACTTTCTAAATCTGTCATTTTTATATGGTGAACCATTTCACTCACCTCTAGTTCTGATCTATTAGCTCCATGAACCTACAAATCATTATGTACACATAACTAGTTAGATATATATATGAATAAAAATGAAATATAACACAATGTATTTACAAATATACTTACAGAAAATACATACATAATGTATTTAACAAAAAATCTATATAATTACAAACATGTTTTGATTGGCTTGCCACCCACAATGATGCAAAATAAATCGATCCTTTACATTATCTCTTATTTTCTTCCCTTTTGTATTCCTTTGAAAATTATCTTCAGAACACATAGTTTCCTTCAAATCTTCCCACTATATAGGATTCAAGTAGTTTTCCCTATCATTTCCATCCAAGATTAGTTTTCTGCCAAAGATGATCTTAGGGGCGAAATTAGAGGTGTCTCAAATATATAAGGGGAGAATTTTTAATATGAAATGTGTTTTTTTAATTTAATACATTATCACTAAATTAGTTTGACCCATATTAATGGGAAATTGGATCACCAAGGCCACAAAGGCTCGTGAAACAGGTAAACTTGAATTTTTCCCTGTCAAATATGATTGAAATCGGGGAGTTTGGCCCGTATTTTTGGTAGGAAGGCCAGGAAATGTTGAAAACGCCCAGTATTTTGAGTAATGAAGCCATGGAATGTTGAGTTCACTATAATTTTTCAATAACGGTGGGTGATACAACTTGTTTTTCATTGGTATATGGACCCTATCAGCTAGTTATCCCTTTATTTGAGGTTTGGAAGTCTCTCCAATATGGACCATTGGACCTTATCAGTTACCATACCCTTGATTTGAGGTTGGGAAGTCGCACCGAATCGCCAATATGGACCTTCACAGTTAGCACACCCTTAATTTGAGGTTGGGAAGTCTCACTAATATTAACCCTAGCCTTGAATTTGTCCTAAAATTTTTATTTTACCTTCCTTCTTTGGCTGAATTTCCCATCGATTTTCGCTAATGGAGGTTTCTATGAATCTATAGTGGTTTCAACCCCCAATTTCTTTGTGTAAAGGTTTTTTAACTCTAAATTAGTACATATATGAGTAAAATGTGGAGTCGTGCAATAATTTTATCCCTATATAATGCGACAAGAGCCAATAGAAACCCACACGGACAATCATCAGATCTTTCCTATTTGCATGAAGCTTGGTTTCTGATGGTGGTTGTCTCTGCATTTCTTCAAACTTCATTATGGTTTGAAGTATTCACAGAGGTTAGTTTTCATTATCATTATGTTTCTATAATTCAATAATCAAATTTAAGTTTCTCTTGAATTTCAAATTCATGTCAGCGAGTTTGTTGATAATTTTTCGATTCCAATTTTCAATCATGTTTTTTTCTTGTCAAAAGTCTGAATTTGAAAGTATTGGTATAAATAGGGTTTATAAACTTATATCCTATGAAATTCAGCTATATAACTTCTCTAAGAGTAAAAAAAATGCTAAGGATTAAGGCCAAATGCTAACCCAACTAGGCATGAAATATTGTAATTGTTCAAACTTCAGTTTGGCAACTTGAGAGTTTTTGTGTCTTGCAAGTTTTTAATGTTTTAGCTGTGTATTTAGGCCCAAAAAATATTGAAGTTGAATTTGAAGTTGTATTTTGGAATATGGTCCCTTTGTTGGATTTTATTGGGGCACAATGAATCTATATTTTGATATGGAGTCCAAAATCCAAGATCTTTCTCTTGGGATAAGTTAAAATAAAGTGGATGTTAGGGATATCCATAGGAATATTCATTGGATGAACTCTTATATTGATGGCTTAGTTAATTCTATGTGCTATCTAATTTCCCATATCCCTAGGCTAGACATGCATTTGGACAATGTGGAACAATCCATTCAAGTTACTGGTTGAGATATTCATCTATATGATGTAGAAGACAATATACGGGTCCAGAAGGATTTGGTGGATACTATTCAAGATACAATTAATTGGCATGATGATAATCTTGTGGCAAAAAATTCTTACACTTTTTTTATTTTTTGGGCTCAAAGGGAATTGAGGGATCCTTTGTTGGACAGCATGCTGCTAAAATTAACATTTCAGTCTTGAGTGAGCTAGAGAATATTGAAGGAAACTCGGATGTCAATCTTGAAGAAAATTCTAGAGACCAGGTCATGAATAGTTTTAATAGATCCCTCTAATTTTAGTGGATTATGGTCATTTTCATCTACCAGTCTCAGGCTAGGTTGTTAGACTTAGTTCTACAATGGTATGTGAATTTACTGAAACATCAGATAATTTTTGTTTTTTACTACTATAGTTGGGATATATAGACTTTGCAAAAACCTTCTAAGTGTTCTTTTTGGAATTTTTTACTGTATCTATTTTCATTGTTGATTTTCTTCAACTTTTATAAATATAAATTACTCATTTTTGTTAAAAAAATAATAATATGAATAAGACACTGAAAATTATCCTTATTTATAGAAAAATAAATGGGGTAAAGAATTTACATATTTAATATGTTATATGAAGTAGAAACGTTGTGTCACCTTGGAACAAGGTACTTGTGTTGTGTCTTCCTTCACATATTCAATTTTAATATTGGACTTAGAATCTAAACTATGACTTTGAATCTAGTACTCCTCTAGTTGGTTATTCTTTCAACTATCATGAAGAAACTCTCAATGACTCGGACATTGTTGACTTATATCATTGGTCTCCAATTTTTTTGTCTCGGTTGTTGCTCAAGTCACTATTATGTTGTTCTTATGTTTAAAAGATGTTAAAAAATTGTGTCAAGGATTCCTTCAATTTCATGACTTTGAAAGTTGTCCTTCCCTATTGCTAAGTTGTTAATTAATTCATGTCTAGTGTTTACTTGTGCCAATATAGAAGGTATTCATGACCTTGTTTCTAGTGGGTTTTATCTCATCAACTTCAAACCATTATTATGAGATATAATCTTAGATTTGGTATCAACTGGGGTATTAATTTCTTCATTGGTAGGTTACACTATGCTCAACATACAATATTTAATATTGGTTGTTGACCCAGCAGTTTATACCATGATCAATGGAAAGACATCTATTCATATAATTGAATTTGTGTTATACCTTGGGTTCCATTTTCATCATCGGTGGAATTCCTTGATTTTTTCAATATATTTCATTATTGGTTGTTGTTGAGGTGGACTTTTCATGTATTATTTACATTTGGTGCAGGCGAAAGATGTACTTGGTGGTGTGTTCATTCAAAATCTTGTCTAAGATGCTTAACTCAGATCATATTCCTAATATTTGTTGGTATTTCTTGATAATGGATTCTCTAGTTCCATTCTTCCAATGGATCTCATCCCATTTATGTAAACTCATTTCCTATGAGAATGAGATTTAAATATCCTTACAATACCTAGGGATATGCGGTCAATACTCAGATTGTGTCTTGCAATTTTTTAACATTTTAGTTGTGTATTTAGGCCCAAAAAACTTATATTCTTGACCGATTAGTTAATATGTTAGTGACAGAGTAAATACATTATACCCTGGACGATATCTATATTTTTTTGTAATTTGTGTACATAATCTATACCCATGATGAAATATCTATGCTAACCAATTGAAAACACTCAATGATAACGAATTGTTATGCTAGTACTGGGACTTGAACCTTTCAATATGAACTCCATCCTAATGCAAAATGAACTTGATATTATTCTAACTTGATCCTAACAAAAGTTGGGGAAAGAACATGGAACTAAAAGGGAGAGGAATTTTTTTTTCTTGGATTATTTGAAATTTTTTGTATCCAAATAAATATTTTTTCTTTTAGTATTATATAAATTTGCACAAGCAATGTTGTTGTGGGTCTATTTTGTTTTTTTATTTTTCACTTCATCTCAGAGAGGAAATGCTTGTTTGATATGTTCAATATTGTATTATCTTAATATTCTAAGAAATATCATTTCCTTTGTATGTGTCCATGCCATATATTGAGGTGTATTTTTCGTTTAAGAAAGCTGAAATCTATCCCTTTGTGATGGTTTTTTGTTTGTACTGATGTATTAGTCTCATACATCATGGAAAGGTTCTTAACAGTCTCATTTACTACATTTGTAGTTAGTGTCATATCTGATTCAACTTGTTCTTCCATAGTTGTAGGTGAGTGTGATTGTTGTCTATAAACATATCTATTGGTTGGTTCTTCTACTTTCTCCACTTTATTGCTTTTAACTTCCTCCACTTCCCTCTCAGATACTCCACTGATGGTTGTAACATCTACACTTTATTACTCTTTCAGAAGCTGTTATGTTTGAGAATTTATGTAGTACTCCAGAAGCTATAGTTAGGTCTTCTTCTGATGTATTTTCCTTTGTGTGAATGGTATTTGAAACTTATGTTTGTACATTGATATATGGATATGCATGTGGTTCTTCATACTGTCCTTATAGAGCTGTATATGAGGTTAAAGGTTGCTCATTTGTACATGTGGTTTTGGTCTTTTCTAAATTTTTCCCATTTTACTTTTCATGTTCTACATCCTTTTCCTGTGTTATCATATCAATGATATAATTGGCCTCTTTTGTTGCAGCATTAGTTGGATCTCTACTGGATTCTTTATCATGTTCTTCCACTAGTTCCAAGTCTATTTTTTTTGCAGCATATCTTATTTGGATGGTTTCAACAATTTTGGTTGTTGCAATGCTATCTAGATTATTGTATGATTCCTTATGTAGCCGTTCTGAAACTTGACACAAGATTGTTTGATGTTGGTCAGTATACTCAATATGTATGGTTTCCATCTCTTTTACAATTTCAAAACCATTACTTTCAATTTCCACATCTTTTGCATTGTCTATTACTTCATTAGTAGTTGGAATATCTATACATGTTACTGCATCTTTGTCCAGTGTTATGTTGCATTCTTCATGTGGCTCTTCTAATATCATTATTTGTTTTGCTACCACTGCATCATCCTCTGTGTAGAAGGTCTCAACAAGTTATGCTTTTGTATATATGGCATGAATTGTGTTTTCTTCATAACAATTTTCTTTCAAAAATAGAGATGAAACACACCTTCGTGTTTCTCAACATCTGTGCGTTCGTGCGTTCTTTCCCTTTTAACATCCTTGCATTCAAATTCCATAATTTATGTCACTTCTGCTACTATGTTAGTAGCTAGAACATCTTCCTTTCTTATTTCATTTATGGATGAATTTATGAAATTTTATACTAGATGGAATTATATATGTGTTGTTGTATGTGTTCCATTTATAGTGGTAAGTCTCTCAACAGTTTATGTTACCCCATCAATATCTAGAGTTGGATTTGTTTCTTGAGGTTGTTCCTGTATAGCTAGAGGAGAGTGTGATTGTTCCTTGTTGAAACACATACCTACTAGTGTTGTATTTTCCCATTGACTTAAAACTTGTAGAAAATGGCCTTGTAAACCATCATGCAAAATCCTACGAGTTCTCCCATTTTGTGGTGGATGCAAATCCCACCACATTGTTGACTCATGGAAATGAAGTTAGTAGACTGTGGCATGAGAGTTTCAGCCACCTGAACTTCAAATACTTGCAGAAATTACAAAAGAATTCTATTTGTGGAAATTGAACCTAGGTGTTAGAACAATTACACTCACAAAAATTGCAAATTACACATGCAAATTACACACAAAGGAGACTGAATATGGAGCAGAAAACTAATCTGTATTGAATAAGTGTACAATAGCCAACCTTGTGAATTCATAGGCTACCACAATAAAAAATTACATGAGAGATTCGAATGCATTGGGATGCCATTCGAATTAGTCAAAAGCAAGCTTACTAAATCTAGTAAAATCCCCCATAGGTGCATAAAGCAGTTTCCAAATCTGCCTAGGAGCTCATGAATTGGAAAAATCAATTAGGAAATATAATAGGTGATGGAAGCAAAACTCATACATTATTTTATTAGGATAAAAGAGAGGAGGATGATGAGGGAAAAAAACAAGTCAACTTCACCTAGTCATACTTTCCCAATTGCCTTAAAACTCAGTAAAAGCAACAATAAAGCAGAAAAAGTAGATATGTGCTAGGGAGGTTTAGGAATAAAGTAGAATTGATTCCAAGAGGTTTCCCAAGTGCTCCATGACTCAGTTTTAGAAAGATTGACCATCTAGGACATGTGGAGGACAACTTGCATAGAGTGGAATATGGAAACTAGGAAAATAAGACAAAAATGAATTAATTAATGTCTAAGTTAGCTAACTATGGGTTGATTATTCTAACACTATGGTTGAAGTCCTCCCAGTCATCAAATATACCATTGGAATTTGCAAGGGTTGTGTTGTTGGAAAGCACCCTGAGCATAAGTTCGATCGGGGGAAGGCAAGCCGACCATCATGCATCTTGGGACTGATACATTCTGATATCAGTGGTCCCATTCCTATCACATCAATGAATGGATCAAGGTATGTTCTAACTTTCATTGATGACTTTTCCAGATACACATGGGTCCTTTTTATCAAAAAGAAGTCGGAAGTCTTGGAAAAATTCACTAAATTGAAGGCCTTGATTGAGAATGCATCTGGAAAAAAAATCAAGATTTTGAGATTTGATAATGGTAGAGAGTATGTTAGTAATGAGTTACTACATATATGTTTTCAAAGTGGTATTCATATCTAGCATTCATTCCCATACACTCTCCATCGAAACGGTGTAGTGGAGAGGAAAAATCGGTCTCTCAAGGATATGACCACCTATATGTTGGAATCAAAGAAGTTGGCTGCAAATTTGTGGGATGAAGCCATGCCTTCTACAGAATATATTCACAACAGAGTGCCACACTCATCTGTGAAATGGAATACCCCTTTCAAATCATATTTCAGACACTAGCCGGATGTGTCGAATCTGAGGGTGTTTGGGTCCACTGCATGGGCCCGAATTCCGCTTAATAAAAGGAGGGATTTGCAACTGCAAATCATTAAATGTATGTTTATCAGATATCCTGATGAATCTAAAGATTTCAAGCTATTGGATATAAAAAAAAATAGATCATCATTGAAAGAAGTTTCATGTTCGATGAGCCTCTTCAGGAGGTAGAACTAGTGAAGGAGAAAACTGTTGAATTTCCTTCTTATTCTACTGAATATTTGGATGATGTAATTGGGGATGATGCCCCTAATTTGGATCCTATGATTTTTTATATTAATGAAAATCCAAAATCAGATGCTGAATCATAACCTAAAGTACAAAATCATCTCCCAAATTGGGCCCGACAAACACTCTCCTTCGCAGGTGATAACATTGGAAATCTGGATGATCCAAGGAGAACCCGGTCTGATTTCCAAAGAGCAGGTATTGTGCTCTCTTGTCTTGATTATTTGCTGTCCAAGTATTTTTATTTGATTATAATTTTAGACCCTAAGTCTTAATACCATGGTCAGAAGGATCCGATATGACAAGTTTCCATGGATGAAGAGATGATTTCTCTTTAGAAAAACACTACTTGGGAGCTAGTTTCTCTTCCTCTGGGGAGAAATTGGTTCAATGCAAGTGGGTTTTTTGGACTAAGGTTGCTACTGATGATAGAACTTGAAAATATAAGGCAATTTTAGTAGCAAAATTTTTATCCCAGTTCCAAGGTGTGGACTACCATGAGACTTTTGCACCGGTTGCAAAAATGGACTCCATCCGCCTAATTTTGGCAATTTCTACATCTAAGCACTGGAAAGTGCATCATATGGATGTTAATTCTGCCTTTCTGCATGGAGATATTCATGAGGAGATATACATGAATCATCTTTAGGGCTACATTTCTGATCCATCTTTGGTTTTCAAGCTAAATAAGTCACCATACGGGTTAAAACATTCCCTAAGAGAGTGGTATTCCAGGATGGATGCCTTCCTTCTCTTGCAAAACTTCCAAAGGTGTAAATAAGATCCAAATGTGTATATACAGCAGTATAATGGTAATTTTATTATTATTGTTTTATATTTTTATGACTTACTGATTACAGGTAGCACAGTTACTTCTATTTCAGTAATCAAAACTGCTCTCCACAATGCATTTGAAATGAGCGATTTGGGGCTCTTGAAGCAATTTCCGGGGCTTGAAATTGAGCAAAATTTTGATGGGATAATGGTCAATAAGTCCAAATAAATATAAAACCTGTTATTCAAGTTTAACATGGCTGAATTTAAGGCTAATCCATTCCCTTTCATTTCAGGGATTGGCCTTGAAGAAGGAAAAAACACACCTCCCATGGAGTGCACTATTTATCGACAGCTGATAGGTATCTTGCTCTACTTGACTCATTCTTGGACTGATATCTATTATGCCATGAATTTTGTGTCAAGATACATGCAGAAGCCTCATGATATTCATTGGAAGGAAGCCAAGAGGATCCTCCAGTATATTCAGGGAACCAGGACCTACAGCATTCACTATGCTGCAGACTCTGAGCTAGAGCCGGTTGGTTACACAGATTTCAATAGGGAGGGTGATTCTATTGATAGAAAGTCTACTTCTGGATATGTATTCATGTTTGGTGGTGGTCCCATTTGTTGTTCTAGCAAAAAGTAGGTCACCATAGCATTTTCTTCAGCAGAGACTGAGTACCGAGGAGAAGTGAATGCTTGCATCCAAGATGTTTGGTTGCAAGACATTCTTTCATATTTTGATCTTGGTAGTACTTTGTCCACTATCCTCTTTTGTGACAATCAAAGTGCTATTAAGATATCCACAGATCCAGTTACTGAGAAGAGGACCAAGCATGTATAGATACACATGTACTATATCTGGGAATTAGTGCATGACAAGACCATCATTCTGCAATACTGCCCTACTGATGAGCAGATTACAGACATATTCACCAAGATATTTTTAGAAAATAAGTTCACTTACCTTCGTTAACTGTTGGGGGTGACTTCATCAGGGTGATCAGACTATTTTCAATGTTCAGCTTGAGGGGGGGTTTCCCATTGGGTTTTCCCTCTTTTCCTCACTTAGATTTATTTTTGAGAATTGTTTGTGTTACATTATTGTACAGGGTGACCTATTGCCTTAGTTTCTAGGGCCCTAGCATTTCATGCACTTTATGTTTCTACTTCTCCTGAGTATAGCTTAAGGGGGGGTGTTGGAGACATTTACCAGCCATGCACACTTAATTTGGTCAATTTGGCCTTGTTAAACCACTATCCTAAGTTTAATTGGCATCATATGAGCACTCTATGGCATTAGCATGAACACACCCATGCCTACCTTTAGTCAAGGAGGCTAACTAAGCCTTCTCCTTCATTTGGGGAGGCTAACTAGAGCACTCCAGGGGTGATCTGAGTGTCATCAATGCACCTAAATGCTAACTGATGGTTACAATAAATTAATCTGAGTGGTGAAGGTGCCTCCATTCATTATATTAATTATATTATTAATATTTAATGAGCTAGAGTTAACAGGGGCGCCTCCAACCACCTCTGATGGCTAGTTTGACTTCAGTTAACCTCATCGGGGTTCATTGGAGTTAATTATGTGCTACCACTTGTTGGTTGGCATGTAGTGACATGTTTCTAAGCTACTTTCAGTTATACTAAGTCATCCATTGCACTATGAATTCATTTAGGACTCAGTTGATTCAATGTGGACTTGATCAGTTGGTTAACTAGTATGTTTACTGTGGCTTACAGTTAGTTAAGATACACCCATTCATTCAATTCAAATGACCTCCTTGGGAATTAAAATTGTCTTGGAATTCATGCATCTTGCATGACCATTGTATTGTATTATTCATTATTCATTGATTATACAAAGCTGCTACTTCAATTATAGTACCATTTTGCCAATTTTATGCTTAATTATCTGAATTCTTTGTGAGACTGTATTTTCAGTCCCTAGACCACTGTGACAAATTAATACTACATATGTACTGTGTGAATTTAATGATGTTACAAACGGGGGATATTATTTTTTTGGACATATTAGAGATTGTCATTGGTAAATTTTGATCATCAACATTTCACACATTTTGTGGGCCTTAGACAATTTTTTGGGGCTTGGTGTTGAATAAGGGTCGCTATATACTTACCTCTTTGAAGGTGGGAATTTTTCTTCTCATTAAGATATTTCAAATGAAGTGAAATCATGCATACAAATTCTTAAGAAAAATATATATTACACAATGGCACACACACAATACACATAGATTTGTCATGGAACCCCTTAACATGAAAATCCAACAAAACTTAGACCTGCACCTCTATCTTTCTCATTGTATTTCTTTACCATTCATAATACAATAAATAAGTATTATACAACATCCAAAGACCTAATCCATTAACCCAAATCATACTACACCCCCTAATAGCTTAATTGGAATTAAATTACATATTTTCAGAAAGAAAAAAATAACCCACTTTTTTGTTGCACCTTTGACTTGTAACGACAAGGGATGATAGCCCCTTTATGTTTTCCACTTTATAGAGTAGGAAGGAGGTGTCAACATGCCCACCCCCCCTATAACACCCCTTAAGTTAGCGCCATGTGAAACACCCAATGCATATGCCAAAGCACTATAATGTTCTAATCAGATGTCCGATGTGCAAAGAATATAACACATGCCCAACAAAAAAAGGGTTGATTTTTTTCACTAGCCATTAACTATTACATAATATGAGCATGAGTGTGGAGGAGATGTTGATAAAAAAGAGAGACATAGGTATATTGTAGAGAACTATAGAATGCCATAGTGTCTATGAGCTTCATAGTAAGCTTGGAAAGTTTTGTAATATGCATAATATAAGAAGATGACATGCATGGTCTTTCAATGAATGTGTGTTTCCTATAGAAGTTTTTAGGGTAAATGTGTGTGTTCCATTATGTGTGTATTTTCTATTGTATTCAATTTCATATGGCGTAGTAGTTAAATAATTTGAATGGTGGTTTAAGCTTTAAAAACACAAAAGAGTATGGCATAATAGAGTATAGGCTCATTGTCATCCTTGTAAGCTTAGATCTATTTTTGGAGCCAATAATTAGAATATCAAGCTAGTTTATAGATCAGTGAACCTCCATTTCCCATAGGACCACCCATAAACCAATGGTTCCACACACATACATGCAATTAATAAGTTGAGTCAATTTGCTTGGATGAACACATTGTGGAATACAATGTAGAGTTGCAACAATCTAAAAAAAACTCCCCGCCTTCTTAAAAGACATGGAGGAGTTTGAGGCCTTGAGATAGATTCTTAGGGTGATTATGTGAAGGAGCATTCAACTACACCATTATATAATGATTATGTCTAGAAAATGCTTGCCACGTATCTTTATGAAACATTGATTTCAACATATCACCTTGATTTTGGCTAGTCATTAATCATTGGTTAATGATGGATTTTGTGATAGGGCATTCTACATGTATTTCCTTGCAAATTATTGATTTCCTTCTTCATTTTTCCTATAGAATTTTTTTTTTTTGCTAATATGGGATACAAATTGGGAATTAATGATTTCCATTTTCATTTTCATGTTGTCCATACTTATTATGATTATTTAAAAGAATTCTTGTCCTCTTTTTCTTCTTCTTTAGTCCTGTGTTTCATTTGCTACCACATTAACCCTTACATTCCTCACAATATCCTCAATTGCAAACCATTGATCATTAACATTATTAACACCCCAATTGAAGTGATACAAAAGAATTTACACCTCAACTTCCAAGATAGAAAGCACATAGGAAAAAATTGCTACAATGTTGTGTTAATGCTCATAAATGTTCAAAATTGTGTACTTCATAGGTTTGCCAAAATATTAATAATTTATTGTAACTAGGTAATCACTATTGTGAATAACCTGGTAGTCTTCTCCAGTTTGAACGATAAAGATCTATATCAAACTTCGTTGATTAACAATAAATTTTATAGTAAGTAAGAAAGAGGATAGTTGACAACCCACCTCTACATATATGAACTTCATGAATTGAATAAAGCATGCCAAGCCAATACAAACCAATGACAATAACAAACCATATTTACAAACGTAAGTAATAGAAATGTAGCTAATAATAGAAATGGTGTATAATTATAATTACACCCATGACAAAATATGTGGACAAAATTAACAAAATTACACTATTAACCATTTATCTTTATCATAGTTTATAGAGACAACACATTTTCCTGGCCATAATTTTTATAAACATAGTAATTGCTTTTATATCTTCTTATTTTAGATGATGAACACCATTATATATAAATATTTCACAATGTTTCCTTTTATACTTAAAAAGAAACATAATTGTATTTTAACAAAATATAAAATTTCAATTTCAATAAATTATAACAAAATATATAATATATATTTTAATAGATAAAAATTCCATAATATTTCCATTTACACCCGAAAATGCATGAGAAATATATAATATATATTTTTATATAAAAATGTGTTTCTATTTTTCTTGCTTAGTTGTTACTTTATGCTGTTTGCTTTTAAGATTTTTCTTTTATGTTGTTTGCTTGTAAGATTTTGTAAGCTTCATATTGAATTGAATTGGGAATGGAGAGAACCAACGAGCGTAGGTGGGAGAAAACCTTGAATGAGGGCGAGAACCTTGAATTGAATGGAGAGAACCAGCGTGGTGAGAACCTTGGTTTGCTTAGGCACTATCTGTATCTTTGCTTGTCCATCTTTTCATTTCGTTTGATCCCCCAATTATTTAGAAGATACGGTAAGCATTCTTGTAAAACGATAAGAATTCTTGTAAAAAGATGGTGCTCTTGGATCTTCTTGTAAAACTACCATTATTTTCTTAGGTTCTCTCTATATCTTTTCCATCTGCATTTCTGCTTTTACCAATTTTCTCTTTCGTTTCGTGCTTTCAAAATGGATCGGATCATTCTTGTAATACAAACGATCATTCATTGCTTAGGCGCTCTCTGTATCTTTGCCATCTGCATTTCTGCTTCTCGCAATTGTTATGTTTTTATGACATTTCCGCTTCTGCAATTTCCTCCTCTCCTCTTTCATTTTGTGCTTTCAATATGGATCGGATCAAAGTTTTATTGTATTGTTTCCTTTTAAAACTTTATGTTGTTTCATTTTAAAACTTTTATACACTTTGGATTGAATTGGGAATGGAGAGAACCAGCGATGGCAGGAGGGAAATCGCAATTTCCTTAGGCGCTCTTTGTATCTTTGCCATCTGCATTTTTGCTTCTGTGTTTTTATGGCATTTACGCTTTTTCCTGTCCATCTTGCCCATCTTGATGCCCCAATTATGGAATTTCTGCTTCTGCAATTTCCCTCCTCTTTTCATGGCCATGGAAATTTTGTTTTGTTTCTTCATGCTTTCGAGATGAATCGGATCAATGTGTTTTGTTTCGTTTCTTCATGCTTGCTTGGGTGCTCTTTTCCATATCAAACTTGTCTGTTATATTGTTGTGTTGTGCTTGTCCGTCTTGCCCGTCTTTGATTCTCTTACATGTACAATATATATTATTATTGTGTTTTGTAAGCTCTAATAGGTTTTCTTGAGATTTTCCATATGATATGTCCTCTATGGTACCCTTTCTCTAGGTTTTAAGTGTAGGTTCAATTTTTTTTATACATCAACAAAATTTACAAAACTCCTTCCTGCTTTCTTTCCATTTTGTCCCAACTTCCGTTTTGATTTTATGCTAACCCCTATTTGCAATTTAACCCGCCCTAAGGACTCATGATTTTAGGGGAAATATGGAATTAATCTTGTAGGGTAAAGTACCAAGTTTCCTTGGATCTTTGTTAGGTTCAATGGTAATTAAAATGAGATTACTCTTGGGATTGATCTTTGTGTTAATAATTTAAAAAACAGTGCAATCTTCTAAGATATAAAAATGGATTTCTTCACAATGTGCATAATACTTATAAGTCTAATCTCATCAATGGCTTCCTCCACGTAGTCCTGTGCACTCTTCAGTACTAATGAATGGATGGAAGCTTTAGTGTTGATGTCCTCTAGTACCTTTTGTCGGCCCTTGATTTTCTATCTAGATGACATTTTTCTGGTTTTGGCAAATTTTAGATTTTGACATCCAGCATTAATTAACATGGTCCAGTTCTGTCTTTCAAAGAAATCCAACTTTGACATTTCTAATTTTCATGTCCAATAAATTGATTGCAATGCACAATTTGAGGTTCCCTTCTACCATCTTATATTTATTTCTTTGTGTATTTTCCACATACCTTTCTATGCACTATACAAAATGTTCAAACTTGAATGAGCACAAAATAATTCAAATATTTTTGGATCTTTGTGACTCTGATAGGAAGAAGCTTCCAGATGGGTTATTTTGCAATGTCTACCATCGTTGAAAACGACTAACAATGTAAAATTTCTATTCAAATTATGTTCAAGTGGTGTGGTGTATAAGTAGTTGGATTTGAAACACACGCATTTATATGTTAATGTTTTCATTTTTATTTGAAATGTTTTAAAAGCCTTGCATATTGATGACTTGTAATCTACTATTTTTGCATTATATACATATACATTATATTGCAACAAGAAACACACTCTCACATACTATGGTCATTATGTCTACCTACCTAACACAGCCATGGACACAGCCACAACCATAGACAAATTTATATCAGTTGTTAGAGTTGTTTGTTTCGGTAAAAATTCAATTTCATGAATTGTGATATGAAATTTTATATACAAGGATGCTAGAGAATGTGATATTTTCGGAGGAGGAGAGGGTG
>LPNX011056180.1:1360175-1386482 GCA_001517045.1 Pseudotsuga menziesii | reverse complement strand
AGGGCAAAGGAGGAAGGAGATGGGAGAAGGGAGAAAGAGGGGGAGGAGAAAGGAGGGGGTGGAGGAGGGAGAGTGTATGCAGAGGATAAGTTTTAGGGGAGAGGAGAAGGAGGGTGGAGGAGAGAGAGAGGAGAATGGAGGGGGTAGAGGAAAATAGGAAGGGAGGGGGAGAGGAGGAGATAAAGAAGAACGAGGTGGAGGAAAAGGTGAAGGGAGGAGGGGAAGGAAGAGGGTGTAGGAAGAGGAGGAGGAGGAGATATTTGTTGCACCATTTCAATCTGCTAAGATATAATAAATCCATGGGATTTGTATGGAATACAAACTGAGCTTTGGTTTGTTTGTAGAATGTCATCATTACCTAATATTTTAAGGATCATTCTTTCTTGGTCTACTATTATAGTAATTGAGGTTTCCTTAAATGTCGACTGGGTTACTTTGGCTGCTACTATAGTTGACTAAACCTATAGTAATGTAATTTATTCTCTCTCTCTCTAGTATGTCCTTCGTTCCTGTAGTGACTTGTCATGATTCAGTTCAAGAAGAACTAAGAAGGTCACAACCCAGCTTAGGAGGTAGCAGTTCATAATTATCAACCCTCAAAGGGGTCACACCCAGCCTAATATTCCAACAAGAGGTCACAGATCAACTCCAGTAATAGCACACAGGTCACAACCCAACCCAAAATATGGCACACAAGTCATGGTTTATTCTGGGAAACCCTAACAAGTTAAGGCTCTATCCAAGACAATAACATAGGTCACAACACAACCCAATAGGAAACACACAGGTCATGGCTAGGTTCTACAACTCCCTAAGAGGTAGATGAAGGGTCACAACCCACTTCAAATAGAAGAAACAACTAGGATAATAAATCGTTAACTCTACTAGGCAAAGAGAGAGATGTTAATCCACTTAAATATTGTTATGGTTTATTTTATCAGCCCCAAAAAACTCACATCCTACTCAAGCAAGTTTAGACATGCCGTCACCTAGTCCAACCATCCTGAAGAAGGTCATGGTTCACTTCAAGAAGACTCAAACACTCAAATAATTCAACAAATATCTTATTCCACTCAAACACAATTATGGTTTCTTCTAAAATCCTCAAACAACTCACATCCTACTCAAGTAAGTTTAGATAGGTAACAATTTAGTCTATCCATCCCTGAGAAGGTCATCGTTCACTTCAAGCAAACCCAAACACTCAAATAGTTCAGAAAATATTCTTGTCCACTCAAACATGGTTATGGTTTCTTCTATCATCCCCAAACAACTCACAACCTGCTCAAGCAAGTTTATACATGTCATGCTTTAGTCCAAGCTTCCCCAAGAAGCTCACAATTCACTTCATGCAGACCCGAACACTCAAACAGTGCAACAAATATCTTAGTAAGTTCACAAACAACTTATAGCCTGCTCAAGTAAGTTCACAAAAGTCACAGTTTAGTCCTTCCATCCCCAAGAAGGTCATGGTTCACTTCAAGCATACCCATGGTTATGGTTTTTTCTAGAAGCCTCAAACAACTCACATCCTTCTCAAGTAAGTTTAGATAGGTCACACTTTAGTCCAGACAGCCCCAAGAAGGACACAATTCACTTCAAGCAGACCCAAATACTCAAACACTACAGCAAAGATAATAGTCCACTCAAACAAGTTTATGGCTTCTTCTAGCAGCCCCAAACAACTCACAGTATCCTCAAGCAAGTTCAGATAGGTCATAGTTTAGTCCATGCATCCTCAAGAAGGTCATGGTTCACTTCAAGAATACCCAAAAAATCAAATGATGCAACATAGATATTAGTCCACTCAAACAGGGTTATGGTTTCTTCTAGAATCCCCAAACAAATCACATCCTACTCAAGCAAGTTAGGGCAAGTCATGATTTATTCCAACCATCCCCAATAAGGTCATAGTTCACTTCAAGTAGACCCAAACACTCAGACATCATAGCAGAGATATTAGTCCACTCAAACAGGGTTATGGTTTCTTATAGAAATCCCAAATAACTCACATCCTACTCGAGCAAGTTTAGGAAAGTCATTTTTTAGTCCATCCATCCCCAAGAAGGTCACGGTTCAGCTTAGGAAGCACCAAGAAGGTCACAACCCAACTTAGGATGTCACAGTTCAGACTTATTAGGCCTTAAAGAGGTCACATATAGCCTAAAAGTCAAACAAGAGGTCATAGATTAGCTCCAGGAACAACACACAGGGGACGGTCTAGCCGAAATGGCAGCACAGAAGTCACTACTTATTCCAAGAATCCCTAACATGTCAAGGATCAATCGAGGAGAATCACACAAGTCATGACACATCCCAAAAGGAATCACATAGGTCACAGCTAGATTCTACATCACCCTAGTAGAAATATGAAGGGTCACATCCCACTTCAAATAGCAACAACAACCAAGACAAGAAAGCAGCATTCCTAGCAGGATGAAGGAGAGGTGTCGCATCTCAATAACAACAACAAAATCCTATACATCAAGAAAAACTCTATAGCCCATAATTGTTCCATACCACAACTGTAAGTCTTATCATCACCGTATAAGGAAGGTCCAACTGTAATATTTCGTAACCACTAGGTAGCTAAAAAAAATTGAAACCTCATTTCAAAACAACTTTTTAATACGTTAATATACAAACGCACTGCTAGAGATATGGAAATTAAAAATACATCGTTGCACTCTCAATACTGCAACTATCTTCTCTCAAAAATTGAGAATAAATACATTGCAAAAAGCATGGTTTATTTTGAATGTGTATCGATGTAAATGCCAAATAGGGTAGGGGATATGGGGAAACCTTGTTTAAGTCCAATATTACACTTAATATCTCTTGACCACCCCTTGTTGCTCTTAAACTTGGGGATCATATTCTTGTATAACCTTATTGTGGAAACTCTCAACTCCAAAGGAACCTTTGTCTCTTCTAATATATTCCATAGGTTATTTCTACGTACCGTATCAAAATACTTTCTAAAGTCCATAAAGAAACAAAATATATCGGATTTATCAGTACGACACTCCTCCGTAATGATCCTAATTGTAACGAGGCGGTTCGTTGTTGAATGTTACCTTCTAAAACCCACTTGGCCTTTAACTTGCTTACCTTCACTTTCAATCCATCTCCTAATCTTCTTTTCCAAAATAATACCTTATAACTTGGATAAGAGGGGGCCAATAATATTTGTCCAATAATTATAGGGGTTATTTGTATCCCCACTTTTAAAAAAAGGGATAATGAGGCTTTGTTTCCAATGTTTAGGGAACCCTTGCTTGACTTCTTGATTGAATAGCCTGTGGATATGAGGGATAAGGATAGGACCTCAAACTTTTAATATTTCTGCATGGCCCACCTTCAATGTCCTTAGCTTTTCCATTTACCAAATTCTTAATCCCAAAACATATGTATTCTAATGGGAAAAATTTTATCGTTTTGAGCAGGGTTTCAAAGTTGTCTATGACATTCGGGGATTCATAAAGGTTTGTAAGATAGGACTTCCATTCGTGTAAAGAATTTCTATTATTATCTTTAGTTTTTCTAGTTAGAATCGGCCTCCATAATTTCTTAGGATCCACCTTAGAGAGGTGTATGATATTTTCTTGTCTTTTATGAATATATTGTATTTTTTTTCCTTTTAGTTAGTGCTTTGTATGTTTTTATCTTGTCAATTTTAAGAGACTCATCAGGAGCTTCCTTAATTTCTCTCCTCGCACTTTTACAATCTTTATCATACCAAGGGTTGGTTTTTATATTTATTTTATTACTTGAGACTTCAATCAAGAACTTGTTAATATAATGTGAGAGGGTTATAGTAAAATTATGATAGAGGTATTCTATGTTGTCTATACTTGATAAAGGAAGAAAATTAATTTTTAAATCATTTTAAAAAAGATCATTTTTATTTCTATCAAAGATCAAGTTATTTTGGCTATAAGTATTATCTTATATGGGACCTCTATGCATGACAAAATTGAGAGTTACAATTAAGGTTCTATTATCTGAGTCAGGCTTGTGGTCCTTTAAGATGACAAAATTTATTATTTCATTGTATGAAGGGATATGAGAAATAACATAGTCTACCACGCTTCTACCAAGCCCATGGATATAGGTCATCTGGCTAGAATTGGACCACTTCTTTAGACCATTACAAATTATGAGATATTGATCACTACAAAGCTTGACTAGCTCAGACCCAAACAAATTTTCCCCTAGATCTTCAAATCTTCTGTTGTACCTTCTAGCTAGAGTAAGGTCTTCGTCTAACCGAAGAGGAATAGGGTTGGAATAATTGCTTAGAAGAATAGCTTGTTTACTTGAAGTGTGAGCATTAAAGTCACCCATTAAGAGGATATTACCTTCACTCCTTAGGCTAGAAATATCATTCTCTAAACCATGGTAAGGAAAAATTTTGTGCAACTGAGGTTCCAAGCTAAGCCAATCTTGGAAAGCTATGATCCACAAGCTTGCTCCATTAATTCAAGCTCGCTCTTCTCTTTCTTCACATTTATTTTATGATTAAACCCCCTTTTTCCAATTATTTATTANTTATCGCTTAGCTTCTCTTTAACCTCCCCCCCATCCCTCTCCCCCCCCCCACACTCGCCACCCCGCCCTCAAAAAAATTTCTCCTTAACTTTTTTCGTTTTCCATCATATTTCTTACTGATGAAATTTCTCTTTAAGCCCCCTCCTCTTTTCTGTCTTTCCCTTATTATCCTCATGGCTAGCTAATTTATGTATTTATTTTATAGTATTATTTAAGTTACCATTTCTCTTCTTACCCCTAATTCTCAATAATAAAAGCCTCACTTTTTTTTAAAATAAAATTTGTATTAATTGTTCTCATTTTATTGTTTTATATTTTCTTATTATTTAGATAGTCCTTCAATTTTATACCCTTAAATTATCTAACACTAGTTTCTTTCTTTATATTTCTTCTTTAGTATATTCTCATTCCACCATTTTACATTTCTCTAACTTATTATTTTCCTTCACAATTCATTTTATTCCGTGACTCCATCCCCATTGTATTCACTCTTTGCCCTTTTTATTCCATTTTTCTTACCTTCTCATGTAATATCAAATCAAATACCTTTTCCTTATTAAAGGAATAAAATTAACAATTAAAATTTTCAATTCTATATTTTTCATCACAACACCAACAACTAATTTATTCATATATAAATATCTCTCAACTGGATTCTTTTCACTCATATTTCATTTCATTCTTGATCTCCTAACGTTGGGTGGAGTGTCCACTTGAAACATTGGGACGTTTCTAAACCTTGATATAGTGTATTCCAAAAACCCTAGATAATAAATATAAGGCTTTCACTTTATTACTAAAGTGAATTACAAAACAGATTTTACTCAAACTACTTCCAACATGATTGACACTAAAACTGTGCAAAAACTCTTGTTCAAGCTACAATATTCTTGTCAGCATGGAAAAAATTATGCACCAATTCAAGTTTGTCTTTAAATGCTTCAAAGTTCCCTTTGTTTTCTGGGTACATACAGGAGCTTTATTGTTCCCTTCTAAGTCATATCTCGAACGAAGTGATATCTAATCTCAATGTAATTGGAGTTGTCATGAAATATAGGAATCTTAGAATGTTTGATACAGCTTTTATTATCATAGTAAATCACTATGGGTTCTAACTCTTTATCAAATAATCCTACAAGCAACTAGTAATACTGGTTGCTATATACTCTACCTTCGCTAAGCTAAGTGCCACAAAAGGCTTGTTATCACCTTATACACAGCTAGGGGGGTTGGAGCAGAAATATTCAAGTTGCTTGGTGTGTCCTTAGGGGAAATTCTCAATTCAATTGTTGTCACCTAGTCAAAACTCCTCAATTTAGGCCACTCCTAACGAAGCCAAGGGGGGTAGTCCCTAAGAAAGAGTTTCTAAGGCTTTTTTTATTGGATTATGAATTAGATCGTTTGTTAGGAGTTTGAGAGTGAAAACACTGAGACAAGGTAATCACAAAATAAAGCGTAGTTCAACAGCATAAAATAATATAGCATTCACATCATAAGATGACTTTAAGAAAATAATATTTGTTGCAAATAAATGAGTGCCAAATGGAGTCAAATAATTGCTGCTAAAAAATCGAAAATGTTTTGTAATTTGTTCTTGGTCAGTTTTAAAATTATTATGGATGATTTAAATTAGGGTAGGGGTATTCCAAATATACCAAAGGTACTTGGGAATATATCCGGATTTCAACCAAAGTGGCTTTACACAAGGACATCTGGGATAAATGGAGTCGCAAGATTGTGTCCAACACTACACCAATCGAGGGTGTAGCCTAACCGGGCCTTGTAGTTATTTTCTAGTAGTTCCCCCTTCCTTTGAAAAATTTTCCCACAAAAAGTGAATATTGTGAACAACATATTTTTGTTATTTTTGCAGGATTTGTATTTTATTAGTGTGAATTTGTTGAATTATATATGGAAAATTAATTAGTGCACACTTTTTCTTTTGATATCCCCAAGCTCAAACAAGCCTATGAAGGGTAGAGCATACACGGATGAGGATGATATTTGTTTCAGTTTTAAAACTGAAAAGGAATCTAAACTATAGAGGCTACATCCCTTAAAGGAAGGATAGTATGCTTATGTTTAAATATAAAATAACATACTAACATGTAAAATTTAAATCTACCGCCAAGAGTCTGTTTCAGGCCTGAGGGTCGTACTTGAGAAAGCAAGGTTGGGTTAGTTCTAGAATGATAAACAGGTAAAGATTGATTAAGCTTCTTTTAAAGAAAAATATAAGTAGATACAAAAGTAACTATTCTAAAACTTGAAAAAAAGAAACAAGCACACAAGAGGCGATAAAGGCTTCCCCCAAGGAGGGAAAGGGGGTTGTGGGAGTACCACTTTGTCCTAATACACTTGGATCCAAATGTTTACAGTGATGGAAATTTAAAAGGGGAAGAAAGGAGAATCCTGGAGCCCAAGATGGCTTGATTTCAGTGAAATTTTGCCAGACTGGAGCCCTAGATGGCTTGATTTCAGTGAAATTTCTCCATCATACCTCTCTATTCTTTCACTAAACCTAAAAAACCAGAAATAAAATATGATTAGAATATGGTTGTATGCACAATAAACAAATTAAAAATTTTGGACTTTGGTACTTTGAGAAAATTTGAAAATTTACTAAGTGAAAGTACCAATTGTATATCCTAGATCTAATGGAAATATGAAGCCTTGAAAGTGCTTTTTATATCTAACTATTCTTAATATGCTAAATTAAGTAGATTGAAATAAATAAAATTTTGAAAATAGATCTACTTGATTAGCATTTGAAACAAGGTAACTGAGAAAGATAGAGTTTATATTTTCAAGAGATGGATGAACACTTCAAGCCCTTGCTTAATCCTTTGCTAATGACTTTGGAGTCCCTGCAACAAATATTAGCTTCTAAAAATGATGTCGAAGAAGGAGAAGAGATAGCTTAGTTCAACGCCTCCTTTGGATCTCATGACCTGCAAAACCATAAAACCACTCTTGAAAAAATTGGATTAGATCTAGTATGCTTGAAGAAGAATAACTCATAGAACCTCAATACAACTTAATATAGTTGGTTACTCCTATATATTTCAAAACCAAATCATAAGCAAGCAACTTAACAACTGGAAATGCTTACTCTATGTATCCTGAATGATCTTCTAAGCTAGATATATCAACACAATTTAAGAAAGTGCAATTTTAGACAATACTATATCACCTCATTAGCATAGCATTCGTCTAATGACACAAGGTAGACCTCCAAAGTCTTCAACCTTCATCAATCAAATAAAAAAAATTACAATCATGAAAGGTTATTTGCATCCATCCCAAATGGAGGAAGAGGCCACGCTTTTATAGATTTACAAAGACCAGAAGGGGCATTACTCACTAGCAGAGAAATAATGAGTTAACAAGAGTTGAAGGAATGATTTGTGGGATTTATTGGAGTTAAACATCATGAGGAGGCGCCACATCTCCATAAGGAGGTGCGCCCTCACCCACAACCCATCCAACCCATTTGAATGGTGCCACACCTCCAAATCATATGCTTTGTGAGGGAAGGCACACTTCTAATACAATATACATGACATGAGCTTGACTTTACTTCATAGAAATGTGGGATATGTTGGAATTAGATCCCATGACAATGTGTCGTCACCAAAGTGCCTTCAAACCAATATTCCGATGCCACATACTCCCACATGTGCATTTTAAGAGGGAATGCACTTCAACCTCAAAGTGATTCACTACATGCCAAATCCACCTCAAATGTGATGCTTTTCTCCTTACTTAAAGTCTCCCTCCACTCAAGACAAAAATAACCATCTTTTCCATGTCTTTTGAATAAGTTCTCATGACTTATGAATTTTGACTTTAGTGTCGTTTTTGTTGATTTTTTAACCTTTTTTTGACATTTCGTTGCACCCTTAAAGAAAAAATTCCATATGGGATAATTTAATCACCCGAAGCATAATACAAGTGGCTCTCGGGGTAAAGAGGGCACTTTTACAATTGAAAATTTTGTAGAAGGTGTAAAAGCTTGATTTAGAGTCTATTTTTGGCATGTGACAACTCCTTTTCATGCTTAGAGCATCATCTTTACCCCAAAGACCACTTTTCCTATGATTTGAGCGGCTAAAACATCTTGTAAGGAATTATTTCTCTAAAGGTGCATCAAAACAACATTTTAATGCTAATCATGCAACAAATTGGCACAAAAGTAAAAGGTTGAAAACTCAAAAATTACTTGTTTGAAAGGTGGGATGATATGGAAAAGGGGTCCCCCATGTTTAGCGACTCTATTCAAATTGCTAAAATGACAACTTAGGATAAAAATGTTTAAGAGTTACAAATCATTTTGCATGAAAGGTGACGCCAATTAGCGAGTAGTTGTTTGAACTATCACGTGGGAAGTTGGATTGGAATTTTGTAGAGTGGGTTAGAAGCTTGGAGAGGTGGTGTTCTCTCCAATCAATAAAATCTTATCGTATCAATCAAATCTTATCTCATACTCAATTTTTTCAACCCATGAAAGATATGTGAGCTTTGTGAGCCTCACGTTTTGAATAATTGGCATGCAATTAAGTATTGGGAGATCCTCGAAGGATGGGTGCACATATCTCTTAGAGAGGTGGCGCCTCATCCATGAACTCAACTCCAATAAAGTTCCACAATCAACTCCATGAAGTCAAGTTCATCTCCACTCTTATGTCAGTTGATGATCCATCCCCTTGAGACATCTTTATTGATTTTCTCTCTCATTTAATATGGTCATAGGAGCAAAGGAATTCCCAAGCGTTTTAATGTAGTTGTAATACTCTTTGGAATAATTGAAAGGATTTGGAGGTCTCATGTGGTGTATGGCTCAAGTGTGTGGATGAACATTGCATAATTCATGAGGTAATCTATATCATTCATTTTTGTTGTATTTGTATGGTTTGTTGTGGGCCTACAAGGACAAGTAATCTCAGTAGAGTAAGAAATTTCTTGGTTGTTTATTTCTTATAGATTATTTGCATTAGATCTCTTGGTTGTATATGTTATTTTTGTTTAAATGCATGTTTTTCTAGGTTTATTTTGTACTTAGCACCCTTGTGTTTAACCATGTCTTTGTGCAAGAATTGATAAGTTGATACATGTATCTAGGCCTGAACGTTTGGTTGATCTTGTTAGACTACTCCAAATTTTTAGCACTTCCAAAGAGCATAGTCCCTCCGCTTTCCACCAACAAACTCCATGGCTCAAAAGATTCCCAAGCTTGGAGCTATTTCCTTCTTCCTTCTTCCTTCACCTTTAAAATCAAACTTTTTCTTTGGTTATAGTTACTTTGTAAATGCTTAAGTAAATTAGTTTCTTTTAAAATATTATTCAAAGGCTGATTTATTTAAGTACATTGCTAGATCCTAATCTTAAAGCTTTAATCTGAGTAGATCAATATTGAATAAGTACTTAGGCTTATTTTTTATCATTTAAGTACTTAAATTTTTGTGTTCTTAATGTTGTATTTGGCACATTTGGTGCATTAGAAGTGGTTGTTTTTTTCACTTTTATCACCAAGACAAGGAGAAGTGCTGCTGGATAATCAAGGAACTAAGTTGTTTAAATACCTCCTGGAGCACCATTCTTGATCTCATCTTTTTCTAAAACCTGTAAACCTTTGGATCCAGATCTATAAGAACCATTGAATCCACCTAAAGCATTGTAAATATCACAATAAAATATTTTGAGTAGGCTCCTTCAAATCCCACTCCCCATCCCCCCACTATGGTTTTACGTCAGTGCACTTTTTTCATAGTTTTTATTTTGTTAGTGTAGTTTTTCTTTACATATCTATATACTTTTCCATTTTCAATTTCAATTTCATTGCAATGTAATACAAATACTAACCCACTTCTCTATATTGAATTACCGAAAGGGAAAATATTTGTGTACTTTAGTAATTAGAAAACCTTCATTTTATGCACTCTTACATCTAAAATAAACCCCTTGCTTTCTCGAGTACAGTTCACAGGCAAGGGCTTGCCCGAGTACTAGAAATGGAAAGAGATTCTTGGGTTTTCTTTTCTAACTAAGAAAACATTGTTCAAAAAAACTTAAAATCAACAATACTCAATCCCTGTTATGCTTTGGATATTTGTGGATTTGACCGACCATTTGATCATATCCAGAAAGGGATTGAGTGACTAGTCTAATTATCTTTCATGATTTCATATAACCTCCCAACAACAATCCAGTGTTATGTTTTGATTCATGTGGTAAAATTGTACAGAGGAAGCAGGAACAGCTAAAAAGTGGTCGCAAATCCCCGTTAGGCTACATACTTTTTGTTGTAATATTGGACATCCCCCCATGACTCCATTTAGCCCACATTTTCTCGTGAGCTACCACACTCAGTGAGTCTAGACATATTCCCTGTACTTTCATGGTATATCAGGAATCCACCTCCCTCAAGATCCATTCATTTATTCGTAAGATTAAAATTGACAAAAAAAAATTGCAATACATTCATCACTCTAGCAACACTCCATTTCAGACTCCCTTTTCAGCATTGGTATACATCATACAATCATTTTGTTCAATGTGAATCTTATGTGGATGAATTAATTTTTATTTCATGTTGTTTTTTTAATAACTATTGCAATTTGTTGTGTCACTTTCATAAAACCTCCTAAACAACTTACTCAATCATAAACTACCATATAAAGCTTAATCAGCCTTAGTAACTTAATAGGGTCTAATGCCCTTGGCTTCGATTAGGAATTAGCCTAAACAAATTAGTCAAGAACATTATGAAATCCTTGACTCCATACTTTCCCCTAAGGACACACCTAGTGGCTTGAATATTTCTACCACAACAACCTAATCCCCCTAAGTGTGTGAAAGGTGACAACACTCCCAAGCATCCCTCAATGTCTAAGCGAACCATCGAGATCTACTAACAGAATTGGTAGGATTTGGTGACTCCACCTCTACAAATGTAG
This sequence comes from Pseudotsuga menziesii, assembly GCA_001517045.1. NCBI lineage: Eukaryota > Viridiplantae > Streptophyta > Pinopsida > Pinales > Pinaceae > Pseudotsuga > Pseudotsuga menziesii. Next base: position 1,374,975 of record LPNX011056180.1, on the reverse strand, counting down.
ACTACTACCCTAAACTGGAAGTTGTAGCTGACCCTAGATAAACCTTTGAAGCTTCATGATCCTCATCCTCTATAACTACAATAGGCTCATAAGACTTCATGGATGCAATGTATTCCTCAAACTTCCTCGCCTTGCTTACAATCGTCTTTCTCTAATCTCGAATAATCAGCTTGTAACCCTTTGAAATAATTATAGCTAACTAACAAACCCTTCTTGTCTGAGCACACCAACTTAGTCCTTCTTGACTTGTATATGGATATAAGATAAACAACCAAATATGTGAAAATGGCTCACCTCTAAATTCACACTAGCGAATGCCTCCTATGGTGCCTTTTCCTCCAAAATCATATTTTAACACATGTTATAGATGAATATTGTTGTTTTGCATACTTCTACCCATAGAAACATCAACAAATTTTGGTCATGAATCATGACCTTGGAAACCCCTATGATGGATTGATACTTTCGTTCTATAACCTTATTTTGTTATGGGTTGTATGGAGCAGTGAACTCCCTCTTGATTCTTTCATCCTTACAAAAACCCTCAAACTCATTTGGAGGTATCCTCACCCCCATTGTATTTTCTCAAAACTTTGATCTCCTTTCCTATCTAGTTCTCCACTAGAGCTTTGAAATCCTAACACCTATTAAAGACTTCATCCTTTGTTTTTAGGATGTAGATCCAAGTTTTGTGAGAGAAGTCATAGTTAAGGAAACATAGTAAATGCTTCCTATGATTGACACACCTAACATCGATCCATACACATTTGAATGCAATAGATATAGAATCCCTATAGACCTTTGCTTGTTCCTTAGAAAGAAACCTCGGCATGCTTTCGAAGCACACACCCTCTACACATACCCTATTTCTCAATGCTGAACTCTGCAATATCTATGACTATCTACCTTAAAATGGGCAGTGCGTTGTGATGTAGTTACCCCATCCTCTTATGTCATAACTCACACAAGTTATATGTGTTATGAACTAGGGCTTGAACAAGTTCACCCTGTAACATATATAAGTTTCCTTCTCTAACCCCAATCACTTAATTTGATCCTTAGCAAGACTCCTTTGGTCTTCTAAGGACTTACTACTTCTTGAACTCTATTTCATATCCCTTATCTTCCATGATATAAATTTGAATCAAATTCTTCTTAAAACCTAGAACAATCAACACATGATCAAAGTCTAAAGATTTACCTAACATAAGTTGGAAAAGAATGGTACCAACTCTTGCTACTGGAAACTCAACATCACCAGCAAGCTCGATCTTAACTATTGAGACATGCTCCTTTAGACTTGAAAATAGCTCATGGGTTGATGTCATATGCCTAGATAAACAACTTTATATATACCACACATTCTTGAAACTTCCCTAGAAGAAATACAAGATATTATTGAGAAATCCTTCTCAAATTCGGGGGAAAATTCATTTATCTATGTTTGAGCAGAGGCTGCTACTTGATGATAATGCAGCTTTCCTTTACCCTTCTCCTATGGACATGTGATGCCTAATGGTTAAACATATGACATTTGAAGGACTTGAAGTCACTAAATTTCTTCCCCGATTGCCAAGAATCTCTCCTCACTCAAGTTTTCCTTATTCTTGTTGGTTCCTTCACCTCTACACTCCTTTATTTGACCAATTAGTGTATGGTCATTGTCACCTCCCTACATGCTGGAATTTGGCTCCATCTAAGAATCATCTTGGATACAGTCATCCAATAGTCTTTTTATCATAGATCTTGTAGTTTCCCCAATTGAGTAATCATGTACATGATGGTAGAGGGGATAGGAAACCAAAGTCGTGACCTGCAAAAACCATGAGCCCCACAAGATGGATGGTTGTCAAACTAATTAATATTTTCTTCTCTTTATGCCACTAAATGCTCAAGTGACAAAGGGGTAGACCCAAACCTATCCTGAAAGGACAGATCTACAGCTAATCACCAGATCAAACCAAAGATTGAGAATACGTAAGGTGAGAGGTGGAAACCCTAGATTTAAGGGATAAGCCACAAGTTATGGGTGTTTGAGTACAAGTGTTTAGGAATGATAGAAATATTACTCGAATGAAGTGGATTAGTGACTTAAGGAATTAAGACTAGATCTAGGGTTGGTATGTTTGTTCCAATTATCAAACCCGAGACCCTAAGGGGATTTAAGCAAGAATATGGAAAATTCCCAAGGTGATATTGGTACAAATAATTAAGGCCTTAAACACACCTACTTGGATGTAAGATTCAACAATACAAAGAAATCCAAGAAAAACTGGTAAAAATCACACAAAGAACTGACTACCAGACTAAGAGGGTCGTTTTTCTCTTGAAGGATTAGTTCCTAGAGATGGGTAGATGAAGTCCAATGTCGATGCCTAGGAGGGAAGGAGGTTCTTCAGGATGGCCGACAAAACCCAGATCATCGAATTTTCATATTCCTAGTGCAAATTGATCCAGTGATTTTTCCTAATTTCTAATGAGGGTTTTTCAGTAAAAATTGGTGATGGGCAATGCCTAAAAAATAAAAATTCAGAGAACTTGCCCAATAAATGTGCCTAGATCATGTTGATAATTTCCTAGATGATGAAGAATGTTTTTCTTTCGATCAAATGAGAATTTTGAGCAATATCTTGATGGAGTTTTGCTTCAATCAATGACCCTAGCGCCCCCCTTCAACCTGCCAAACCAAAGAAAATCAATTTGCAAAACAATCTAATGAAATATAAAGTGTAAAGAAAGAACAAAAAATAAGAAATCATGAAGAAGTAATAACTCCTTGATACACAAAACTCGAGTGTCGACACAAAGTGAGTCCCCCACTAGTGTGCCTTCCTTAAGTGCACCTCCTTCAATCTACAATTGGATGGGTGCAAGAAAATATACAAGATCTATCCCAGTTTAATCTCAATGTATAAGAATAACAATTTCATCCATTATCTCGTTCATTCATCAAACAAGACACGAGTGTGTAATCCCAGAAAAAATATCTTTAATCAATATTCTGGTGCCAGATCTCTTAGTTTACAAATGGGTGGGGTCTCGTCTTTATATAGATTTTGAAAGATTTAAAACCTAACTCACTTTTGCATCCAATAGTTGAGATTATAACATAATCAATGGTGGATATCAACTTTACATGGATCACATTGACTAGATCAAGGAGGGGGGCACTTTTGCACAATAACACCTTCTCTGAGTCAAAATAAAATATAACATAAGATGTGATCATGATAATACATCAAAATGGGGTCACTAAGGTCTTAATTCACCCTAGAACCAATTACAACCTCATATCATAATATATAAAAACATAATACATCAATTGGCCAAGTTGGGGGCGTGAAGGGGCGTCCTCACTAGCTAAGCCAAATAAAAATAATCTCAAACCAAATGCTGACTGCAACTGCTGAAGAACTATCTGGGGAGCCAAAATATATCATATGAGAAAATTCCATACCATTTCCTTGACCCATCATGCCAAATCAATTTTTTCAGTAAATTCCTTAGTTCATTTTCGGGTGGTACATTCTCTAAAACTAAATAAAATCATCATAACTTTGTCCAGGATGACAACCGGGAAAAACTAACTGTATTGGATAATATAGAGACACAGAAGAATGGTATAAGTGAATAATCATACCGTGTGGAACGGTGCAATCCTCTAGGAAACCAAACAATATGCACTCTGTAATAAAAGTTGATCATTTGGCTAATAATAAAGTGATAATAATCATTGATCATGAGATCTAGGGCCAAACTCTCAAAATTGAAACCACGGTATTGGTCCTAGGCATGTTTGGAACAAATATAAGCAATGTTGTTTATTGAGTCACTGCCTTGGGAACCGTGTTTGACTTGGTCAACTGGGTTCATCAGGTCATAATACCCAAACTAGAGGTGAGATACTGTACAAATATGATCTTGCATGCATCCAAGGTAAGAAATAATCCAGTGGTGTATATCAAAACCCAACTTAAATCATGTTATCATAATCATGGTGACAATAATAATAATAAGTAAGATATACATGTGCTTTTGAAATATCATTGAACCTTCTGGAAGTCCCTTGTGCATTCCATGCTTACAAAGTTTAAATAGTGTGTTAATGCTGGGTGAGGGTGGAAAACAAGGATTAAGGTAAGGGGAGATGTCTTATAGTTGAGCTTGACCATATGATCTCCTAGAATGATGATAATTACACATGACCACAATGACATATACATGACAACTGAACAATAGGGTATGGTGGTGTCTCACAAGTGGATGAGCTAACCTAAAAAGAGTCCATTTAACTCTAACAACATGTATATGACTCACATCCAAGCTAAGAACAAGCTCAATGAGGATCTTTACTATGGCCCTTGTGTTGAGTAAATAAGAACTGTAATGCATAGATCCTGGGATACACTGTGAATTAATAGTCCCTTATCCAATCTCACACCAAAACCCACATGCTCTATGAGAAATTAATCATTACATTTCAATAGTGACCAATAGTCTTTAGATTTAGCATTTTTTTATCCACTGCATTTTCTTTAGGCCTTTCACAATTTTATTTTATAGCCCTTTTTTGAGTTGTGTATAAAGACACATTTTGCATTTATTTGAGGGCTTTGCATTTCAACAAATAGAATTTATATAAAATAATAAATGGAATGATGGTAGACACAATGCTTCAAATTTTAGCTGACACTCTGCGAGATAACTCAGAGTCGAGACACAAAAAACATGGCATCCATAGAGCATAGGGGTCAAAGTGGGGAAAGTGATATTCAATCTCATAAGTGTTTATCAAGCTAAAGTCATGGGTTAAAGATCAATCATGAATGAACTGGACGGACGAGGACAAATGACACATGGAACCAACATAGCACTAAGGTTTAACATTTCTATAAACCATGGCATGAGCAACAGTCTTCAACATCAAGTCCTTTGATCAGTCTTAGCATGTGTTCAAGCATTATTATATATATATTTAAGCATAGGTCACCATGATCATCCTAACAACACAAGCCTAGGTGTTTTATATACATCATAGAGAAAAATCAAACCAAGGAGTAATTCAAATACAAAATTTTTAATTTAAATTACAGAATTAAAAAAGTGTTCATGTATGCACACTAGACTTGGGACAGCATAGTGGTATCAGATCTCTTTCCTTGGATCATCCCATGGAAAGAAATCTCTCAGTGAAGAAATTTGCATCCATGCCATACAATGGGGATGATTATGATGAGTAGTATGACGAATACTACAAAAGATATGAAGAAGAAGAAATCCTCTATGTTGATGGAGGCCTACCAAAACATGAATACGATGAAAACTATTGGAGATCATATGACGAATATATCAGATCTGATTCTCCAAAGGTTAAGAAAAACTTGACAGAGATTATTGAAGAATGTGAGAACATGTCTCACTGCTACGAGGACTATCTAGCTTTGGGTAGGAATATTTGTGCAAAACTTTCTTTTGGAGATTATATTTATTTCAAGTATCGATTTTGGCCCAAGCATGATTATGATAATTCTTTCAATATCAGCAAGCCATCCATAGAGGAACCAATTTGTTCCACCTCTCTAAGAAAAGAAGAAAAAGAAGGAACCAAAGGTGAAGATTCCTCAAAGCCATCTGCATATTCAATATTTAAGAGTTTGTTTGTTTTTTCTTCAAAAAAATATTATTAATATTATGACATGAGTACCCCTAAATATAAAAAAGTCTCAAGTTGCTTGGAGGAGAATAGAACTGAGGAAGAGACAGATATCCATGAAGTGAAGTGCAAATCACCACAAGGTGGTTGCATAAGAGAAGAAGTTGAAGAGGAATGCACTTCAAGTTTCTTAGTGGGTGATCTCCAGATCACTGCTCAAGGTTTTGGCTCATGTATGGTTGGCGAGACATATTTTGGATCATATCCAAAATAGGTACACAAATCATATTTACATTCACCTCCTAAGCCACAAAATGAAGAAGAAAACAAAGCCACACCGCTTAGGTGTGAAGCAGAATATTTGGTGGAGGAGAAGGCCACCAAAGTATATGTACAGAAAGAGGATAAGGTGAATTAAATGAACGATAAAAGTTCTGATTTTTTCTGCAGCCATGTACACCTGCAACCATCTGATCCAAACTTCACTTGCCTCTGAGGACTACAAGATGAAGGAAAATTGTGAGGGAGATGAATCTCCTCCTAGTTTACCTATTAGTGAACCCAAAATCAATGTAGAGGATGGTGATACTGCCAATGAGGATAAGGGATTATTTGGATCAGATCCAAAAGAAGAACAAAAATCAGATCTGAATTCATTATTGTAAATTTTGACTGAAGTGGAAGACAAGCCCCCATCAGCTGGGTATGAACTAGGAAAACTGAAGGAGAAAAACATGATGCAGAGAGATGAGCACAGCTCAGAATTTTGGAATCCTTTGCAGCATGATGAAGCTGAAATGACATGGCATGAGATGCTCTATAATTTATGTACAGATCACATGTCATTCCAACCTTCAAAGATACCTTCCACTTCACATCATGAAAGTGATTGTGCAGAAAATTCGAAGGCTGACCTATATGTTGAGGATGAGTTTTATGTGGTGGATTCATGCTACAAGAAAAATGGTCATATATGTCAGCTATTAGAAGAATAAATATTGGTGGAGGATATTCTTGGTGATCCACATCATTTGAGTGGATCACTTAAGGAGGACAGAAAGAAGCTTAGGGCAGCCATGAAAAACATTGTTGACATCAATGCCTTGGTGGCAAGATGTTGTTCGAAAGCTTCTAGTGGAGAGATGGAAGGAGAATCCTTTCTGCAGGAGTGCATAGCACTGAAATAAGGAATGTACAAGATGAAGGAGAGCTATATCAACTTAATATATGATATAGGACATCTCCTCATGGTGGTTTAAATGTACCATTGTGCATTCGATAGGGAAACACAAGAGTCTGAAAGACTCCATAGTAAATGGGAGGCTACATATGATTCCTTGAAAAGAACCCAAGAAGATCTTCAAGAGACAAGGTTGCAGATTGATCAAATTAAAAGGGATTTGAATGTACCATGCCCCCCATATTGCATGGAAAAGAATCATGTGCACATGGTAGTAACTACTTTGTATGTGTTGAAGGAGCCTCATGTGGAGGACAACCATGAGGATGGAGTAGATTTGCAGATGCTTGTGAAATGAGATAAGGAAGAAAATCTTGGCCAAGCACTCGTTGAGATTGAGAGGAAGGGTGAAGTTTTCTTAGCTATGGTAAATATGGCTGAGGACATTCCAATTGCATCAGCAAGCAAGGATGATTATCTATTCATGGATTGGGTAGATAAATATATCACTAAAATAGAGGATCAAGGATGTACTAGAATTGCTTGCATCAATAGAGGATTGTTTGACATGCATGCTTGGAAGGAGACACCTTATGGAAAAACCCTATGGATGGTATATTCTATTCCAAAAGAGGTGTATGATCACATTCCATATGGATCACCAAATAAAATTCCGTATTCATCCATTGATTGGGTGGATAGAAACACCTTTGGAATGAAGACCTTGGGAGGTAAATAATTTTATTTCTGCAATAAATTTTTTGTTGTGACTGACATTATCTTAACATGTGAATAGTAACAAAGATTTAATTTTCAGCCATTGGATATCTTCCATAAACATGCACCTGAGGTGAATTCTATTTTTTTGTGCTTGAGGACTGTGTAGACAATTTTGATGAGAACCAAGCACTTGGCCTTTTCCAGAAAAAACTGGAATTTGTTTTCTGGAAAGAGTCTCTTCCTAATGGGAGGGTTAGATGAGGATGAATATTGGGAATCCATAATTTGGGTGGATGATTATTGTAGGGTTATTATCCAAATTTATACCCACACTTCTATTTCATCCTCATCAAGTGAGAATGAAAATTGGGAGAAGGAATTTTCCTTGTTGGTGCAACAAAAAGAGATGGAGCCTTTCCTAGGTGTTCATGATGACCTGTGGAAATCACCATCACCCTCCCATAAACCACATAGGAACATATGGTTGTCACTTGATTCCATTCAACCACATGTGGATTGGGTGGAATATTACATGTCACACATGGAGTCTTCTTGTAGAAAAATTTATGCACATGATCAGTGGAAGGTAGATAAGCAAGCAAATTGCCAAGAGAAGTTGTTGAGGAAAATATATTGCACACAGTTGGATAGATGATTGCATTGTTTGACCAGTGGAAGAGAGTTGAGCCATTGGAAGTTTTCACATGGACCCTTTAGTAGGAGTTTCAGTACCTTAACGAGTGGGATGAGGGGACACTTATTTGTTTTTCCTGCTTGCATTTTTGGAGATAATTGTGATGCATCATCTTATTGTGAGCATTTTGGGAATCCTTGTTGGTTGGATGATTCCTATACTAATTGGGGTTGGACATGGGAATCAAACCTATGTCTTTACAGCAAAATCATTGTGATATTAAATGCTGATGTGCATCAAGCACATAAGGAACTTTATGTTGGGTGGGGAAATCTCATAGATTTCCAACTTTGCTTTGAGAATTTCCATTTTTTGGTGCAGTGGTATGATTTCCACAGCATGAATGTCATTTCTTGTGATGATAAATTTTTATGGTGGATTATAATGTTTGGATACTTACACTTGAGGAAATGGGATCCAGACATAATTTTTTCCAATAAGTTATGTGGGATGAAATTATTACTAAAGGGGATGCAATGCAAGCAATGGGACCCTGGAATTGTTTGTTTTGGAAAACGTTTACAGGCTGGCTTGATGGAGAAAGTCAAACTTTCTACACAATGGATTCATGATCCAATTATCCTACATGATGAACAAATTTGCAGCACTCTGAAGTGATTCTGCTTGAGGACAAGCAGATTTGGGAGGGGAGGACTGTCATGTCCCCATATTTTGGGACATTAAAAGTGTTGACCATGATGAAATTCCTAGGGGCTCAAATGGACATTAATTATTCTTCCTAGGAAAAATATTGCTAATAATTATTTTGAGGCATGTATTTAATTTGATTTCATCATGTTATTAATTATGCAATTAAATTTTGTGGAAGTAAACTTGCCAAGTCAAGTAAGCACTAGAGTCCAAAAATGTTTCCAAAAAAGAGAAAAGAGAAATATTTAAGGAAAAGCAACATAGATCCAAAAAGCAGGAGAAAACATGAAAATAAGGAAAGTATGAAAAGAAGGAAAGTTCAGAAAAGAAGGAAAATTAGACAAAGAGGAAAAATAAGGAAAGGCAAAGCAAAGAAAAGAAAGGAAAGTATGTCCACTCATGGGTGACCTATTCTCACAGGTCACCAAGCCAAGTAACTTGCTCAACATGTCAACATCAATTATATAAAATAATTATACCACTCCATTATTGATTTTGGTTGATTATTTGATTGTTGATGCTTATGAGAGAATTACTTATGAGTGTTGTGCCTCAGACTACTGGGAGATGAGCCCCAACCTTCCATTCCCCTCTCCTTCCATCCCATTTTCTTCCATTTCAGGTGTGGAGCACTATATTGCAAGAATTGAAATATTTATAGATTTATTTTCAGCCTCCATCAAGTTTAGGTCAAGCTCCAATGAAGCCCTAGCTTCACTTATGCTCACAGCCCCTTGTTGGTCATGATCCGGGCCTCCTGCCCCTTATTTTTGGAGCATATTTGTAATGGTCAGTCCATAATGTAATATATGTTATTTAATGTTATAGTATTCTTCAAATTATATTTATCAGGTCCAAATATCCCTGCCCATAAAGAATCTTGTCTCATTTTTCCCTAAAAGGGCGTACTTTATCAATGTATGGGGGAAAATGAACAAATATGAGTGTTATAAGGAATATGTCATGCTAGGGAACTGATTTAAGTGATTTTAAATGTCCATAAAACTGATATTTACCTATTTTATAATTCTAATGTTTTACAGAAATCTATTTGACTTGATTTAACTGCTTTCTTTAGACCTTAGCTAGATTACTAGCTTTTAGTGACTAGTTTTTCTAAATCTGATATAAAATGAGTTCTGTAAACTCAAAATGACACCTGTCAGTTACTGTGGGTAAATGACATACCCACCATCCCATACCCATATCCAAAAACATTTTTTATTAGGTTTGTACCACCTTTTGGGATCCTCCTTTGCGTAGGGTTTCCCTTGGCCAAAACTATTGAAAAAACTCAAATTCATCCAAAAATTCTCAGAACACCCAAGAAATTCTGAAAGTTGTTTTTACATGTTATTTATATTATATTAATTCTGTAACAAACCTCTGCAATTTTCCATAAGCCCTTGGTTGAAATAGGCTGAACTACTCTTCCTAGTTTCATGGTTTGGCTGCCCAGAAGCATGGAAGTAGGTTTCAGTGGTGCAGATTCTTAAACCTAAATGGAACTAGATATAAATGTTTTAGGGAAGAGGAAATTCAATTTCTTAACTGTCTTTGATTGCTTCCCACTGATCACTTCCTTTCCTCTAAAATTTCCCAGAAGAATTCCCCAATTTTCCCACTTGAAGAAGGTTTTCTGTGAAGTAATTCAAATTCAAAATTTTTAATTTAAATTACAGAATTAACAGAGTGTTCAGGTCTGCACACTAGACTTGGGACTTCACATCCAAAACCAGAATGGTGGTCCATATTTGTTGATGATACTTTCTTAATATGGGCCCTTGGGAAGGAAGAGTTAGAAAAATTTGTGGATCATCTAAACAAACCATCTGAATCCATTAAATTTATGAAAGAGTTTGAGGAAACGACGCACTTCCATTTATTGACACATTGGTTATTAAAAAATAGGATGGAGTCATAGCCCACATGGTCTATAGAAAGAAAACCCATACTAATCAATACCTTAACGCCCTCTCACAACATCACTCTAATCAGAAGATGGGTGTTCTTAACACTTTGATCACTAGGGCCTTAAGGGCTTCTGATAAATACCATATAGATTCTGAGGAAGAACACCTACAAAATTTCTTCCTAAGTAATGGTTATATCCCAACTCAAATCAACAAATCCCTCACAATAACAAAGACCCACGAGAACAGACTGAAGGATTTCCTCGAAGAAAATAAGGTGGTTGATCACAAGGTGTTTCTCCCTTACATCCAAGGGGTCATAGACAAAATAGCTAAGCACTTGAAAAATAAAAATGTTGATTATGTGCTCTCACCACCTAATAACATCGAAAATCTCCTTAGGTTAATAAAAGGTTTTGATAAACCCCAGTCTAAAAAAGGGGCTTTACCTGATTCCTTGTGAATGTGGGAAAACCTACATCGGTGAAACATGATAGTCTATTCGAACTAGGATTTAAGAAAATTGCACTGACATTCACCTGAATAGAACTCATAAATCATCATTAATAGAGCACTCTCATAACACAAAGCACTTAATAAAAATAGAAGATATGTAGGTGCTAGTGCAGGTTGATAACTGGTCGAGAAGAAGAATCAGAGAGGCAATTGAAATAGTTAAGAGCCCGAGCTACTTGAACAAGGATGATGACCTAACCATTAGTATGTCTTGGTTACCGAACCTAACTAAGCCTAATAAGAATTAAATTAAATTATTATAAAAAATTATAATTATAACTATAACTATAATTGGAAATTAAATTAAATTAGAAAAATTATTAAACTCTAATTAATTCACTATATTAATATTAAACCTAATCTATTAACCAATACAAAAATTACTAATTAACTAAGTAAAACTAATAGATTTATTAATTAATTAATTGATACGAAACTATTCAATATCATTAAAATTACCCCTAAAAATTACTAAATTTACTAAGCTAACTATTTAAACTCAAACAAGCCTAATTAATAAAAAAAATTACTAAAACAGCAAATAGATTAGTAATCAAATTAATTAATCACTAAATTAACTAACATACTAAACTTAATAAACTACCATATTAAAATATTTAATATTAAACTAATCGTTTCATAATTTAAGACAATTAAAAGAACATTCAAAATTATAAATTAACAAAATTAACAAAAATTTTATTTGTCACAATAACTAAAATTTAATAAATTAAAATATTGTAATTAAAATGAACTTGACAATTACAAATTAAATATTTAAACCCTAAAAACCTAATAAGCTAGTCGACGCCATCCCAAGTAAGTTGTTCTTTATTAATACCTCAATGAAAGATTAACATCTTCACAGGCATCGCTATTGTCCTGAAGATGAGCCACGCATGGCTCGAAACATCGACAGTAACTCCTCACTCACTGTATACTGTCCACCAGATGCCATGGATTTTTGTGTTTTTAATTTCTTTTATTGTCAGTGCCTCATTTTCTGTTGGAAACATCCCATCAACTTTTGTTACTGGAACAATAACTAGATTTCTATGTGATTCTTATGTTTTATCAACCAATGATGGGTACAAGATTGTTTCATGTTTGTCAAGGATTCTTCTTTCTAGTTCTTTTAGGTCCTGAACATCCATTATATGTGCTCCATTCATAGTGTCAAGGCTCTCAACAATTTAAATTACTCCATCAAAACATAATATTTTAATAAAGAACAAAGGAACTCAAAACATAAAAGCTTCAACATCAATTACAATATCCAAATGTGAACTATAGAAGAAAAGAAAAAAATATACAAGCAACAAGATGATGAATTCATGTATGTTCATTAGATTAGCAACGCATAATCATGAAGTCTCATGTTTCACACAATACATAATCAGGCATCTTAGGGTCATAGGGTTTACTAATATATTCTAGTATATTCATTATTATAGGACAACATTATGATCACATAAATATGGACCGTTAAAAAAACCCATGTTTATTAGAGGTATTGTTCCAAATTATGTCTCATCATTATAATTCATTGTAGTGGTGAATTTAATCTTGCACTTGCATTGGATGTACATTTCCTTATCCTTTTTTACCACTTATTGATCCTTGTTTGTGACCAACATCAAACATTGTAGTGACAAGTTCTATCTTAATATTGACCTTAATAGATAATATATTTTCCTCCTTAGTGTGACTAGCATGGACATTTGACATTAGAAAAATAAATTTAGTCATAGAATTGGGCATTGATAACTCTTTTCCTCATTGAATTGTCTATGCACACTTTAGGAACTTGTTTACAACATGGAGCCTCCAATAATCCTCTTTTGAGTGTCTACACTTACAAGAGGATTATATCTCAACATTTGTGTGTTCTTTCCTTTCTGCATTTCCTTCCATATTCCTTTCAGTTCCAAACCCTTAGCCTCTATTGTTGCAATAGAGAGTATAGAATATTCCTGGCCTTCCTACCAAAAAAATGGGGTGAACTCCCTGATTTCAACCATATTTGACTAGGCAACATTCAAGCTTTCCTCTTTCATGGTCCTTCATGCCTTGGCGATCCAAATTCCCATTGATATGGGTCAGATAAATTTAGGGCTAATGTATTAAATTAAAAAAAAAACACATTTCATATTAAAAAATTTCCCCTTATATATTCGAGGCCCCTCTAATTTCTCCCTTGGGCTATGTTTCAGACTCAATGTGTGCCAAGCACCGTAACCACTCCAAACACAAATCCCTAAGTATTGTACTTAGGTGGTACTCTCTCCAAGTGTTAGGAAAGTATATGTCTGCATAACCATTTTTGTCAAGAACACTTCTCCAAGAGGAATATGAGTAGGGCATCCCACATGTGCCAAGATAACCTTCTTTCAAACAAACTCCATTTCCACCCCTAAGTATAACACCCTTCCTCAAATTTTGCACCCAAGGTTAGGAAGGAATAAATTCACATGTTCCAAACACCCTAACCACTCCAAACACAAATACCTCAATATCACACTTAGATGGTTCTCTTTTCGAATCTAAGTGTTAATAAATTAGATGGTTACATAACCATTTCCGCTGAGTGCACGTCTCCAAGAAACAATTCAAGTAAAGTGTCTTACATGTTCCAAGGTGGGCATGCACATTCCCACATGTGAAAAATTATCCACTCCAACTACTTTCATGCAACATGTGTTCCCTCCTATCAATACATCTCCAATTAAATGTTCCATACTTGTCCACGTGTCAAAAGTAGATGAAAAAGTGCTACAAGATAAAAACACCCATCATTAAGACTCTCTTCCATGAAACACTCTCTCACTAAGTAAATTTTCCCTCACACACTAAGTGATCAATTCATGGAAGTGATCTTTGTAATTGAAGCTTCTAGGACACCCATCCATGATGCATTTCTTGGGACAATATCTTTAATGACAAGCATGTTTTTCATCATCCCCAAGCTCAACCTGTATAACTCAAGCATTTTTGCAACTTGTACTATGTTTCAGTTGTGACAAGTTTAACCAAAGGTTTTACCCCCATTTTGCATCGGTGACCACCTTCATCATAATATCATTAGGGGAGTGTATGTGATGGACATGTTATGATTTGGTCCTAAGCACTACAACCTAGATGATCATTGATGATGCCCTAGTGATGATGCTTCATGGAGTATGTGGATTGTTTTACCTTGAAATAGGGCCTTGTTTGGCTATCATTTATTTATAAAAGTATTCTAGGCACAAATAATTGTCACATATACATTTGTGAATCACTTCATATTGGCCTTTTGAAAAATATTCAATATACCACAGTCTATTATGGAGACTATTGTACAAGACATTTCACCCTTGTAACCTAGGGTCTGGGGTTACCAACTTACTATTATACTTGCATACAATCAGCTTTTACAAGATATGGAATGAGAATAAGAAGATATCTTAGCTTACTTGGCTTATGACGGTTGA
>LPNX011056180.1:1321095-1357450 GCA_001517045.1 Pseudotsuga menziesii | reverse complement strand
ATATATAAATCAAAGGTTATATGAAAATCATATTTAACATAATTGAACATATTCATTAAAGAAATATACATGATACAAGAACAACACAAGATTGGAAGAATAATTCTCTTTATTAACAAATAGTGAATAGGTAAGAATACAACCTAGCTTCTGACACAAGGACTCCTCTACAACCAAGGACTCTAAGTTATGCTACTCCAGGACTCTGAAGGTATATCACTAGTATAACTTTTCTCTTCCAAAATTGATTGATTAGCCCCATCCCAAAGCCTCTATTTATACTTTGGAAATAGAGAGGTTTCAAAGGTTACGATGGTTGAGATAGTTGGGATAGTTATGGATTAG
Source organism: Pseudotsuga menziesii (assembly GCA_001517045.1). Lineage (NCBI taxonomy): Eukaryota > Viridiplantae > Streptophyta > Pinopsida > Pinales > Pinaceae > Pseudotsuga > Pseudotsuga menziesii. The sequence continues at coordinate 1,357,105 of LPNX011056180.1, read as the reverse complement.
GACCCAACTAATCTCATATAATCATGATTTATAATTTTTAAGGTCGAATTAGGGTATATGCAAGTATTAATATATGCAAGGCACATATGATACGTGAGTTTCTCAAAGGGAACTCGCATATGCAAGGCATACGCGGGTTGCAATGCACATACTTGTGTATGACATGTGAGTTACAATGCACATAGTCACATATGCAACCCAACACTCAGAATAAAAACATATAAGGCTATTCTGAGGGAAATATATCAAAGGTCATGCACATCTACAGTTTTTTGGCCACTTCAATACCAATTGTGCTTTTTTGTACTGACATGATGAATGTCAACACTCGGACGGAGAAGTGTCATTTTTGGCTGATAACAGATTCTACCTAATGTGTGAGGTCAGAGGGAAGTGATGGCCGAAATACATTATAATATTTATCTTGGAGAACTCAGAAGTCCAAGGAAATAGAGAAAGTACGTGAAACAAATACATATCAATTCCATATACAAAATCATATCTGAGGATGCCCTGTTCAATATACTAGAACACTAGCTCCTTTACAATATTTGATTACATCATATGATACGGGTACAAGACCACATATATTACAAAGGTGGATCGAAGCCACAATATACAATGATGAGTCTTCAAAATATGGAAGCTATGTAGGTGAACACAACACAGTCTTGTGCAACTTAGGTTATAGTTGTGAACCTAAGGTATTCGTCAAAATCCAAAGGAACCAGTACAATCCAAGCCATGTGAATAGATCTGTTGAAGTCAAACATGGAAAGGATTCAATAGATTATCAATCAATAGGTGAAAACTGACAACTGAAGCAAAGGAGTTCACCGATGATGAAAGTGAATCCTAAGGTACCATCGTCGAAACTCTAGGTCTTCGTCTTTAGTAAGTGCTGATGAGAAACCATGCTGTGATGAGGAAGACAATAGATTCTCCAATAGATCACAAGAGTGACTAGGAACTGGATAAAGGGAAGGGAGACACAAGAAATATTCAGATAGGATAATGATGGCATCAAGATAATAATCAAATGCAGGGATAAATCCTTGAACAATGAGCATGACAAAAATATGACCCAAGGAAGCTTTTAACTTTACAGATAGGACAACTAGACCTATCTATCATGTAGGAGACATGATCAGATTCCCCATGTATAAATTACAAGTGGAGGAGTAAGAAACTCGAAGTGATAGATGAGCTGAAAGTGTACAATGAGACATGAGTATTGGAAAGTTCAGAGAGTACTATGTTCAAGGAGGACATGCTACCACCGTCTGTAACCCAAAAAGAATACTTCTTCCTTACCTTTCCTGTTAGATTTTAATGAGTCTAGGAAAGTCAACTCAGGTCTCTCTTCATTTTTGACAAGCTTGAAGAGGGGAGAGAATAATGCTTGATATTGTAACTAATTCGTGGATTTTATGAGATCGAACTAGTATATGCTCGTTGGTGTTTTCATGTTTAGAGAGTCTGAAAACTCCAAAGAAGACACCAGGGGGGTCCTTTTTTGTCCAATTTAGTCTCCTAAGGCTGACGAAGTATAAAATATACCAAAGAAGAACTCTCTTATCTTCCGAAGAAGAAAAGGTGCACCTTTTTTGTACTTAGTCAGGGAGGTCCAAAAAAGGTTAAATTACCACCTACCCAACGCTCCTTCAAGAGTAGCTTATATATTGAGTTTTACGAGTGTGAAGGAAAGAAAGATCACTTGGAAATATCCATTTGGTTACGAGGAATGGGGCTTACAATAGTAAACTTGATGCTTTTTTCTTAGTTTTTAACAAGCATGACAAAGACATAAAGTACACTCATAATCTTTTTCATGTTTAGGTCCAAAGCATGAAAAAGAGAAAACTAAGCTCATATCAGGTGCTCCTTTTCCTTAAGTTTAGTCCCTCAGGTCCAGAAAAGTGATAAACCTATGCCTGAGAATACTCTTCTCAATTCCATATAAAAGAGAGCAATCCTTTCTCGTATTATTTCACATAGTCCAAGAAAGTGATAACCTACCACCAATGTGGTTTCCCATTCACATATTCCTAACGAGCCTGAATGGACAAGTTTACTTGGTAGTCAAGTCTATTTTGAGTATTTAGACCTGGGTCTAAAGAAACTCCATAAGGGCAGGGAGCCTTATAAAGAGGATAGCTTGTAAAAAGAGAACAAAATGAGGCTCAATTTGGTGTGAAAAATAGCTAAGAAGGCTCCCCTAAACCTACGACAAGTGCAACATGAGTACCAAAAGGAAATTAATGTGTTCTAAACTAGTTACTCATGGAAGGAAATCCCTATCCATGGAAGAACAATGGTATAGATAAGTTAAAAATGGTTAAACACCACAATCTGTGGTCAATGTAGTGATCCTAGGGTTAAGGAAGATTAGGTATAGATCCAAAAATGCATATAAATGACCAAAATCCTATCCTATATGAGTGAATAATAAATTTAAGTAACCTTGGACCTGTTGCATTAGGTAAACATGGCATGGCATTAGTTTGATTTTTTATATAAATTAAAACTATAGGCTAAAAACCCACATTTTGAAATTATTTCTATAAATAGTTCAAAAATAGAAATCAAAATCACCATTTCATATTTTTACCCAATATAGGCAATTTTTACCTCTAACTTCAATCGCTCTATGTGGACAAAGCAGTGGTCGATTTTCAAATCCGCAAGTGCTAGGTAAGTCAGCTCTTCATTCTCTTCCATTTCATCCATTCAAATTTTCAATTTTATGCAAAATTTTGATGTTTTAAGCCAATTTTAAAGGGGTCGCACTATATACGCAGGTAGACGACTTACATAGTCGCGTACACAAATTTTATACGCAAATTTCCCGAAGGAAACCTGCTTATGATATGCAATCTTTCTAAAAGACAGTCGCGTATGCTGCACAACATAGAAAAAATATAATTAGGGCCAAAAACAAAGTTTTTTAATGAATTTTAATGTTTGATGTTGGCTTTGTGGGAAGGATAAAACATGCTGTTAGAGTGGAGGGAGAGGGAACATGAAAATATGGACCAATATGCACTTGGAAGCACCCCCACGGTGCAAGCATTGCGGCAAAGTGGGTTGTTAAATTTCTTTTTCACATCACCTATGTAGGCCAATGTCTGTTTGTTGGAATTTTGTATTAACTACTGGGATCATGATTTAGGTTCCTTTGACCTACAAGGTGAGATTATGGAAATTCCATTGGAATACATATATTTCATTGCAGGTTTGTCACGACGGGGAACACCTGTCAACCTCAAGGGTACCGGCAAGGGCGGTGACCTTCTAAGTGTTCAGGACTATATCAACACTTACTGCATGCCTGACAGCCAGAAAAGGGGAACTTGCATCTCTATTGCACATATTTGTAACTTGCCATTGCATGTGCTAGTAAGCACAATAGTGAGCATTACAGGATCCTCATCACTCCATCTTGCTACTCAAAACCAGATGAGAATCGTTGTAGAGTGCCTTTAAGGAGTTGTATTTGACTGGTGCCCGGGAGTAATCCTGATAATGAAGAAACAACTATGTGACTGCAAGAGAGGCTGACGGAAGAAATTTGGCTATTCTAGTATATTGGTGGCCTTCTTCTTTGAGAAATTTCCTTCCCTCAGCCCTGCAGTACCTCTACCGTCTTTCTCTCCCCGTTAGCCTAGACTGAGTAGGTGGGGATAAATTTTCCTTCGCCAGGGAGGCAATGACTTGATTCAAAGTGTCTACGACGATGAATTCTACCTTTGGTGGGGATGATAGCTACCAGAACTTGAGCAGTTTCCATATGCTGGGATGGATTTCCAAGGTGAAAATGACCTTGTCCTCCCTCTTGGAGGAGCATGGGGAGCATAAGGTATTTTGGTTTTTTGAAGTTTTTAAATTTTTATGAATTTTTAATCATAAAGATATATACATATGTATAAGAGTTTTTAATCCTTTTAATGTTTAAAATGCAGATATTGGAACAGTACTCCCTGATGGGAATCCTCGGATGTATGTACAACCAGTGGAAGGAGACAATCAGGGTTTGATTAGGGTACTTGAGGGGAAGCTGGCCAAGATGACCCAGAGAGTCCCAACTCTACGTATTGAGTAGATACCTGCCATTATGCAGGAACTAGTTGTTGGTATTCCACCCACCTAGATATGCCTTATGAGAAGCGTATCCATGGAGGTACTTGTCTCCCTAGATGCTGTTGAGGCTGCTACAGCTGAAGAAGCTGAGGAGGCCCAAGAACAGGATGACCAGGATGACCAGGGTGACCAGGGTGGTCAGGATGACCAGGGTGATCAGTATGATTAGGGTGGTCAATATTAGACCTAGGGGAATTTATGGATTACAATCCAATTTTTGTATATTTCTACAGTTATGATTAGATCTGAGGATCAAGAACTTGACCTATCTATATGGACAAATATTCACACACACACACATATATATTGTCGATTTATTTACATTTGTTTTACAATGTATATGTTGTGTATTTTTATGAAATATGTGATAAGTGTCGATCTAAGATATAATTCACATATGCATTAGTTAATGAATTTTGATTTCTTGGAAAATGATTAAATGTGATCATATCAATTTTTATTTCCAATAACCTAACTTGCAAAAACTAATGTAATAAAATAGGGTTTTGAACCTGATAGGAAACCACCAGTTAAGAGTCAATTCTAACTTCCAACTGGGTGATACCACGTGAAAAGGAATCCCATAAAATCTCAGTGATGGCCCTATATTAAAACACATTATTGGTAGTGGGACCTAGGTAAGTGCCTCCAGAGGAAACTAGCTGTCCTGAGGGTGAGTAAATAACCCATGCAACTGAAGCCAAGTTGCAAGTGTGACGACTAGTGCCATCTGCAAAACCTATGAACCACTCGGAAGACATATGTAACAACCAATAGATGGTGTAAGAACAAAAACTGGCTAGCTATTGTACATAAAGGTACATACAATAAAATTACAAGAAAAGGTGCTAAGCCTAAGCATAGTACTTCTTCAGGTAGAGCCCATTTCTAGGCTCGGGAAGCTTATTCCCCTTGAAATCAGTTAATTCGTATGCCCCTCTATTCAAAAATTTTGACATGACATAGGGTACTAACCACATAGACCTAAATTTCCTTTCCCTCGAGGGTTCTTTGTCTTGGTCCTAGAGCAAGACAAGATCCCATTCAGAAAAAATCCTAGGTTTGACTGACTTATCATATTGATTTTTCACCCTATTTTTATGAGTCTCATTTGCAATCAACGCATATCTACGTTGTTCATCTAGATGTTCTAAGTGTAACAAAAATTCCTCTAGCTCAATCGTATCAGGTAACACATGAATGGAAATTTTTTAAGACGAGATTTCGCATTAAATCGGGTTTACTGCTTCCACTCCGTGAACAAGTTGGAAAGGAGAGAAACCCGTGGCAGTTTTCACATTGGTTCGATAAGCCCAAAGTGTAGGATACAACATGATGTGCCAATTTGACTGGAATGTGTTAATAGTACGCTTGAGAATAGTCTTCAAGGTCTTATTGACTACCTCGATTTAACCATTCACTTGAGGGTAGAAAGAAGATGAATGTTCTTATTTAAACTCTAGCATAGTAGCCAATTCGGTCATCATGTTGTTTTAGAAGTGACTACCATGGTCAGTGACAATCTCTTTAGGAATATCGAAACATGCGATAATCTGGTTGAAAACGAAAAAATTTGTAGCTTCCCCGTCTGCCTTATAAGTGGGAATTGCCTCTGCCCACTTCATAAATTAATCCACAGTGACAATGATGTATTTTGTGCCCCCAGCCAAAATTGGGTTGCACGTCATGTAATATATCCCCCACTTGGTGAAGGGGCCCACTATAATGACGGGAAATAATGGAGCAGGATGCAACCACATCTTTCTAGTGTAAAGCTGACAAGGATGACAACGCTTCATGACTTCCACACACTATTTAAAGATGGTGGGCCAGAAATAACTAGCACATAAGTTCTTCTGGGATGTTGCTAAACTAGCTAAATGACCCCCACACTCTCCACTATGGGAATCATTTAGGACAATCTTAGCCTCTTCGTGGGTGAGGCACCGACACAAAACAGAGTCTACCCCTCTACAATATAAAGTATCTCCAATGATGAGGTAGTTTTTCGCATGTGTGTGTAATTTGTTTCGTTCTTCCAACGAAAAGGTTGCAGGACACTTCAGAGTCTGGAGATAGATGATTATATCTCCATACCAAGGTTCAGAGGTGGAAATCAAGAAAATGTGATCATATGGGAATGAGTCTTCTTCAATGGCTACATCTTCTTCAACCGAAAATTCTGCAATAAGCTCTACAAAAACTAAGGACTTTTTGGATTTGGTGGATTGAAAATACAAGTTTAACTCTTGGAGAATGACTATCCATTTGTTAAATTTGCCTCCAACTATACGTCTAGACAAGACCTATTGGAAATGATTAACATCTGCCACTATTTTCATAGTCGTTAGTAAGACATAGTGACGTAACCTATGAACAATATACACAGCTACTAACACCAACTTTTCGATGTGGGAGTACATAAGTTCAGGGCTAGCTAAAGCACGGATAAGATAGTAGATGACATGATCTTGGAGCCCATCATCCTCCTGGACTAGTGTGAGGACCCTGCAGCAAACAAGTAATCAAAATACACGATATAGCAGCAGAACTCAAAATCACTTTTATATTAATCGCAGGCCACTTCGAGGGGGAAACCTCCTTTGAGAAAGCTCAATACAAAATAACTTCACGGTGACTTCCTTGGCCTCAACACACACTTATATACTAAAAATAGGCGCCAATACTATGGGTCAAAACCATGGGCCAAAACCATAGGCGCCAATACTATGGGTCAAAACCATGGGCCAATATAAACTATGGATCAACAAATACTACAGGCGGCTTACAAAGCATATGCCCCCAACAAAAATAACACAAACTATGGATCAACAATTACTATGGGATGACTTACAAAGCATATGCATCCAACAACAATATACTAACACAGTAAAGAGAAGGATTGACATGGGTTCCTAACATCCCCTCCCCCTTAGAAAAAGCTTTGTCCTCAAAGCTTTAGATGTGGAAATTGTCGCTGAATCTAAAGGAGTGGTTCCCATGTAGCATCCTCGGGCTGCATTCTATGCCATTGAATTAAGACCTCGGTGATAGAGCGAGAGCGAAGCTGACGAGTGCGCTTATTGAGGACAGCCTCCGGCTCCAAAAAGATGGATCCTTCATTATCCAGTTCTGGTAAAATAGTTTGACCTTTGATATTGGTGCCAAGAACTTTCTTCAGACAAGAGACATGAAATACTGGATGAATGCGGGAAGAAGGCGAAAGTTCCAATTTATAAGCAACAGACCCAATCTTCTGAAGAATCCTATATGGCCCATAGAACTTTGGAGTGAGCTTATGACGCCCTTTGAGTTTTAGTGAGGATTGCTTGTAAGGCTGGAGATGAAGAAAAACCATATCACCGGCTTCAAAAGTGCGCTCAAAATGGTGCTAATCAGCTTGTTCCTTCATGTGATTTCTTTCCATGTGAAGGTTTTCACGCAAAATGCGAAGAACCTCATCGCGGTTTCGAAGGACCGCGTAAACTGCCTGAACTGGAGAACTGCTGGGGGTGTAAGGAAGAAGAACTGGCGGTGCCTGACCATAAACTCCTTCATATGGAGTCATTTTAGAGGCAGTGTGGTAAGAGGTATTGTACCATGATTCAGCGAGAGGGAGCCACTTTTCCCACTGATATTGTTGCTCAGAGGAGAAGCAACGAAGATAAGTTTCCAAGCATTTATTGATAATTTCAGTCTGACCATCCGTTTGGGGGTGATAACCTGAACTCATCTTCAGTTTGGTGCCGGTGTGGTGAAAGAGTTCTGTCCAAAAATGACTGGTGAAAGTCGCATCACGATCCGAGACAATGGAAGAAGGCATTCCATGAAGACGAAAGATCTGGTCCAGGAAAATTTGAGCAACGGAAGAGGTTGTATAGGGATGGCTGAGAGCACAAAAATGAATATATTTGGAGAGGCGATCAACCACAACCAAAATCACAGTCTTCCCTCCAGATTTAGGGATCCCTTCAATGAAATCCATAGAAATATCTGTCCAGATCCGGGTAGGTATGGGCAAGGGCTCGAGCAATCCCGGAAGGGGTGTTGTTTCACCCTTAATGCCCTGGAAGGTATCACATTCAGCCACCATCTGTTGAATTGTCCTTTTCATGCCCTGCCAAAAGAATTTGCGCCGTGCCCTTTCATACGTTTTGAGAAAACCAGAGTGCCCAGCTGACGGAGAAGCATGGAGTTCATAGAATATAGCTTGTTGAAGAGCTGTGTTTTGGGGAAGCACCAGACAACCCTTGTATCTGAGTGAAGCACCATCCCAAGAGTAATGTGGGACATCAGAAGGGTTGTTTTCCAAGCATTGGATGATGTGAGATAATGAAGAGTCATTGACATAACCCTATTGAACCGATTGCAACCAATTTGGAACAGGCATAGAAATAGCGGAAAGAGAACCTTGGTCATCAAATGTGCAAGAAAGGGCATCCACCACAATATTTTCCTTACCCTTCTTATAAGTGATCTCATATTCATAACCCATAAGTTTGCTAACCCATTTCTATTGTGCTGGGGAGGATACATGCTGTTCTAGGAAATATTTCAGACTCTGGTGATCAGTCTTGATGCAGAAATGATTCCCTAAGAGGTAGGGTCGCCACTTTTGTACTACATGCAAAATAGCCATCATTTCCTTCTCATATGTAGAGGCAGCTAAATTCTTACTGGAAAGGTATTTGCTGGTGAACGCAATGGGGTGTTCATCTTGAAGGAGAAAAGCACCAATTCCATTACCGCAAGCACCACTCTCAATAGTGAAGGGCTTGGAAAAATCGGGCATAGCTAGAACATGTGTAGTACACATAGCTTGTTTCAGCTTGTCAAATGCACACTCAGTAACATGTGTCCATGTAAAAGCATCCTTTTTCAACAGAGCGGTTAATGGAGCTGCAATCTTCCCATAATCCTTGACAAACTTGCGGTAGTAGCCCGTCAACCCCAAAAAACCATGAAGGCTCTTGAGTGTCTTAGGAGGCGGCCAATTGTTCATGGCAGCGATTTTGGCGGGATCCACACGAACCCCTTGTGTTGAGATAATGTGCCCGAGATACTCAACTTCCTTTTGGCCAAAAACACATTTAGACTTTTTGGCATGGATATGATGATCAGAGAAAAGTTGCATTATAAGAGCCAGATGCTGGAGATGTTCAGCCCATGTTTTACTGTAGATGAGGATATCATCAAAAAATACCAGAATGAATTTCCGCAAATAGGGTTGGAATATTTTATTCATCAAGGCATGGAATGTGGAAGGAGCATTAGTGAGACCAAAGGGCATGACCAAAAACTCATAGTGGCCATGATGTGTGCAGAAAGCTGTTTTAGGGATATCATCCTCATGAACCCGAATTTGATGATACCCAGAGCAAAGATCCAACTTGGAGAAAAATTGAGCACCATGAAGCTCATCAAGAAGCTCATCAACAATAGGAATTGGAAACTTGTCCTTGATGGTGAGGTGATTAAGTGCTCGGAAGTCAATGCAGAGGCGCCATGACCCATCTTTTTTGTGGACAAGAAGAACTGGTGAGGAAAAGGAACTTGTGCTTGGGCGAATAATACCTTGCTTCAGTAAGTCCCTAACGAGGAGTTCAATCTCTATTTTTTTGTGAAATGGGTAGCGATAGGGCCTGATGTTGGGAGGAATGCTTCCACGAAGGATCTGAATACGATGGTCCTCTGGTCATGAAGGTGGAAGTCCCACTGGTTCAGCAAAAACACCTTTATATTGATCCAGAATTTTTTGGACATCCAAAGGAGTAGTGGGGGCCGCTGATGGTTGCATTTGAATGGAATGGAGCTGAGCGATGACACCATGGGAAATATTCTTAAGGAGTTTTTCCATGCGATTTGAACTGATGATGCTGAGAGACCCAGGTTTTAATCCTTTCAATGTGTGTTTGTGTCCATCGGGGGAGAACTGCATCCAAAGTTCAGCAAAATCAAATAATATGGGGCCAAGTGTGCGCAGCCATTGAGCACCCAAAACCACATCACATCCGCCTAAGGTCAAGGCAAACATGTCAGAGCGGAGGTTATAATCTCCCATAGAGATACGCACATTACGACACTTCCCTTTGCAAGGTAAGGTGCCCCCATTGGCAACCATGACTTCAAAGTTGGAGCAAGGATGGATGAAACAATCAGCTTGTTTGGTGATCCGAGGGTCAATGAAATTATGAGTGCTGCTAGAATCAATGAGTATTGTAAGAGGAAGCTTCTTGAAGTAATAGCATACCCACATTGTTTGGGGGGCAATGACTCCAGCTAAATCATGGAGGGATATCTCAGGCTGGTCGTCCTGAGATGGAGGGTCAGTAGGCGGCTCCTGAGTGTCAACCGGAGCATCCATAGTATCGGAAGCTTCTTCACCAATTTCAGAGGCAGGTGGAGAATCCACATCCAAGAGATAGAGCTTTTTTTGAACACATCAATGTCCCCAACTGAATTTCTCATCACAATTATAACAAAGCCCTTTTTCTCTGCGTGCCTGCATCTCTGTTTCAGACAAATGCTTGATTGGAGGTGAGCGAGGAGCTGGCGGAATGGGAGGTCGTTGAGATCGCATATTTTGGAAGGGAACAAAAGAGGATTTGGAGCATTGTTGGGCTGCCATCTTGTCTTCTGCCAACTTAGCCAACCCCAGGGCTTCCATCATTGTGTTGGGACTGAACATTTTGACCTCAGAGCGAATTGCATCCTTTAGACCACTGATAAAACAACTCTGGTAGAAGTCATCCGGTAATCCTTCAGTGTGATTATCTAGTTTCTCAAATTCAGTTTGATACTCTTTCACAGTGCCAATTTGGTGAAGTTTAGTGATAACTCCTGTGAAGTCATCAAAAGCACTAGGACCAAATCGTTGCAAAAGGAGCTGGCAAAAATCAGGCCATTTTGGCTCTTCATGAGCCTTGATGTACCAACGATACCATTGAAGAGCTTCCTGTTCCAAATGAAAGGAGGCAAGTGGAACTTGGTGGACATCAAAAGTATTATGAAGACTAAAATACTATTCTGCACGATAGATCCATCCAGTCAGATTAGTACCATTGAAGCGAGGAAAATCTAGCTTCGGACCACGAAAATTGCTGGAAGAAGAGAACCCATTGTTTGATGAAGACTCGGACTGGCGTCTGGTGTTCATAGCTGAATGCTCAAGATGGAGACCGAGAAATTTTTCATCCAGTTCCTGGAGTTTGGCTTGGATGGCTGCAAGTGCTTCCTCCATGGTTTTTGCTCCTGTGCGGGTGACAACCATAACCAGGAGTTTTTTTTTGTTTGTTTTTTTTTATTTAGGGAAGTGGGTAGAAAAAAAAAAATAGAAACTGTTTCAGTAGAGGAAAATATGGATTTGGGAAAAAATCGGAAGGGTAATTTGGGTTTGAGTAAGTTTTTGGACACTGTCGAAAGGACAGGGAAGAAAAAAATGGGGATTTTAGGAGCGGGGTGAAAGAATGAAAAAATTTGGTAGAGAGGGACAAAGAAGCAGAATGAAAAAAGGAATACAGTGGAAAAATTTGAAGGGGTTTGGGTGAAAATCGAAGGAGTTATCACAAACCCTAAAAATAGACAAATGTGGGATTTCGGGTTTTGGGAAGTGGAATTGGGGATAGGGTCTTCAGGAATGAAATATGCATAATGGAATTGCAGAAGTGTCAGTGAATTTTCAGGGAAAACAGAGTTGAAAACTCTTTTTTTTTTCGGGAAGGGATCTGCAACGACGCAAAAGTGATCGAAAACGGTGGAATCTGCAATGGCACGGAAGTGATCGGCAACAAATGGATCTGCAACGGTGCGAAACTGACCGGCAACAGTTCTGGACAGAGGAAATATATGATTGTGCAACTAAAAATAGATATGGACCCCAGGTATGTGCGGCTTCCTATCGGTTCAAGGGATTCACTCAGCCACCAATGCTGTCTGACAGCTTGCGTATTGGGGCAGTACCCCTCACTCCATGGCTCAGGTAAAACTGATAACCACTTGGCCACAAACGACAGCTCTTGGTTTACCTCACGGGTGGGAACTAGTCAATCAGGTAGGGGTCGTTGCCCTTTTCGCTGGCAGGTCCTCTCAATGGGCCAGCTACTACGGGGTTCCTGTGGTAATCCTCACAATGAGTTTTAGGGCTTATGCCCAAGTACTTCCCACAGTTAAGCGGAGAGGGATTATTCCCAGATCCGAACCTGCAACAGAAGCGAAAAAAAAATTTGGGCAGAAATTTCACCCAACGAGCCCAAGAAAGTGCTCTTATACCAGATGTGAGGACCCTGCAGCAAACAAGTAATCAAAATACACGATATAGCAACAGAACTCAAAATCACTTTTATATTAATCATAGGCCACTTCGAGGGGGCAACCTCCTTTGAGCAAGCTCAATACAAAATAACTTCACGGTGACTTCCTTGGCCTCAACACACACTTATATACTAAAAATAGGCGCCAATACTATGGGTCAAAACCATGGGCCAAAACCATAGGCACCAATACTATGGGTCAAAACCATGGGCCAATCTAAACTATGGATCAACAAATACTATAGGCGGCTTACAAAGCATATGCGCCCAACAACAATAACACAAACTATGGATCAACAATTACTATGGGACGACTTACAAAGCATATGCATCCAACAACAATATACTAACACGGTAAAGAGAAGGATTGACATGGGTTCCTAACAACTAGCACTACCCCTATGGTCGACTCGGATGAGGCCAGATACAATATAAAATCACGAGAGTAATTTGGCGGACTCAATAAAGGTGCCAACAACAAAGCTTTCTTTAATGCCTCAAATGCAAGTTGTGCGATTTCATCCCATACAAATGGGGTGCCCTACTTCAACAAGCGCATGAAAACTTTGGTGATCTTGGCATAATTCATGATAAAATGTCAAAGAAAGTTAGACTTTCCTTGTAATATCTGAAGTTTCCTGATGGAATGAGGAGGAGGCATATTTACAATGGCATCGAATTTCAAAGGATCCACCTGAATACCTTTGTTAGAAATAATGAACCCGAGAAACCTACCTGACTTGACAAAGAAAACAAACTTGTGGGGATTAAAGCGTATTTTGTAATGCATGCATCATTCAAAAATTAAACACAAGTGATCTTGATGGTCAATCCTCTTACAAGAATGTGCCAATAGATCATCTAGGTAGGGTTCGACAATAGACTTGATGTCATGAAAGGAAAAATTCATTGCCTACTAAAAGCTAGCCCCTGCATTTTTCAATCCAAAAGGAATTTTCTTGTACGCAAATGTACCCCAACGAAAAATGAAATTCATTTTATGTTGGTCTTTCGGCTTGATTTGAATCTGATTATACCCAGAGAAACCATCCATAAATGAAAAGACTTCACTCCCCGCAACAAGCATCAATGATTTGATCTATGAATGGTGTGGGGTAGTTATCCTTAGGAAAGGATTTGTTTAAATCACAAAATTCAGTACAAAAACGTATCATCCCTTGCTTTTTATCGACAGGAATACGGTTGGATACCCATTTCGTCAAAGCTATTGGGTAAATAAAACTAGCTTTCAGTATCTTTTCAACTTCAGACTTAACGGATGCCTCTTTACGCGAGTTGACAGGTCTAAGTTTTTTTCAAACTGGTTTGGCATCAGGATAGGTTTGAATTTCATGTTCGACTATCAATGGATCTATTCCTGGAATTTCTTCATATGACCAGGCAAACACGTCGTGGAACTCCTTAAACAAGGCCGTATAGATAGCAATCTCCTCCGGAGAGAAGTTTGCACCAATATATACATTTTCCACAATGTTTGGGTTCATAGAGATGTTGATAGGAACAGTAATAGAAATGTTTTCCATATTCCCCTCAACAAAGATCCCCTCCCTTGGTAAGGGATTGTCTGGTATATCGGAATCACCTTCCAGTCTCACATGGAACTCTTGATTTTCAATCTTGCTTAATTCTGGAAGAAAGTTGGATCTATGGTGAAGATATTCATAGATCTTATCTCGCCCGCTCATAGCTTCCAAAATGGCTTCATCTGAAGGCAAAACCATGTCTAAGGAATCGTCAATATATAAAGAGTTCTCTGCCCAAGCAGGCAGATAGGATTCTTCTGTCTCCTCTGAGACTGTAGGAGGAACCGAAACGGGATCAACAGTGGTGTTAATGATAGCTTGATAAGCTACTACCACTATCAATAAGGGAACTTCAGGCTCATGACGGGAAGGAAGAACCTAAGGATCCGTTCTATCTCCAACCGTTGTAATAGAATTCCCTACACTAATAGAACCTAAATAATTAATACGGGCTGGGATATCGAATGTGCCCATTAATGATGATTACATTATGCCCCTAATCTCTCTGAAGCAGGTTCAACCTAATCAACCAATGGCATGGTGGACTCATTAGTTTCCATGCAGCCCTTCTGAGTGAAACTGAGTTGGTCTACTGTAACCAACTTCCCTTCGTGCGGAAACACAACCACCCACAGAATGGCCGATGCAATTTCAAGTATGGCATAATTCCAACTTATCCCCAGAAGCAAGTTGTAATCCAACGATGCATCAATTACCTCTACTTCAACAGACACTTCCTTCCCTGCCAACTTTATCTCAAAAGCCGGTAGGATACCATGTGGACGAAATGACCTTCCGTCAAAAGCAGTAACTAGTGTGTTCGATGGGACTAGCTTTGGAGATCCAAGTACCTTCCATAAATACAAGGACATGACACATATGGAAGAACCTTCATCAACAACTGACCTTCCAATGTTTTTTCCCCCAAGGATGACATCTATCGAAAAATCCACATGATACGGTGGGAGAATTTTGACATCGGACAAATTAAACTTCGCCATTAGGCTCGACGAATCCATACTACCTAAGGCTACTAAGAGTGTATCTCACTGGGTGAGACAACTCTGTAACACCTCCAAAGATGACATCGCACAAGGGGTTTGGGATAAATATTCAACTACAAAGTAATTGGATGCAGCCCTAGCATTAGGATTGTGAAATGTTTTCTTGAAGACACCTTTTGGTATCTTAGGCATAGTTTCAATAGGTTTTTCAATTATGAGAGGATTAGAAGTTTCACCTATAGACTTACCCTTCTCAAAACCCTCCATCTCACAGCTCTTTTTTCTAGTCTGCAGTAATGCCTAGGATCGAACCATGTTGATATAATTTTGGTCAAGGGCATTATCAGCACCCCCTGCTACATTAGAAGTCAAAGCTGCATTCTGTCCTTGGGGAAAAAGATCCTTTAGGATATCCAGTTGTTGAAATTTCACATTCTTCTTCTCTTTTTCCCTCCCATCAACAATATTTGTGGGTTCTGGATTGCTTCGGTTTCCCTCACCTTTCTTCCCCTTTTTCTTTTTCCCACCGATTTGTTGATTTCCCTTTTGGGAGGATTGAATAAAAACGTTTGCATTTTGGGATGAGGGGGAATCCTTTTCTGCCTCTGTTGTAGACTATTTAATAGACAACTCATGGTGTTGTTTTTCCAAATATTCTATAGTGGGATATTTAACTAAACCAACCACACCATCGGCCTAGGGTCCAGGCTTAGGTTTCTTGACACTATATGTTGGCATCGGTGCATCAGGGATGATTTCATATAGAATCCTAGACTAATGGTATATCAAATATAACTTCTAGGCCCTGAGGATAGCCTCTTCCTCATTAGTTACTCCCAAAGTGGAATACGACAATAAGGACTTAAGGAACCATTCTAACAAAAACTTGAGAGGTATAGTCACCTTAATGAGCCTCTTTCGCCTTCTCCACTCTTGGATGTGATTTGAAATGTGAGTGGATTTGACCTGCTGAAAGGTGGACAATAATTCTGTGTTGAAATCATACCGGATAGGAAGTTGGAAATGGTTAAGGAACACATTAGCTAAGTCCCAAAAACTATCAAACGCAGTAGAGGGCAGTTCAATGTACCACTTTGTTATGGCACTAGTCAAAGTTCTTTGGAACAATCTCAACCGAATGGTGCCATCATTTAGTGAGTTGGAAGAGCACCACAAGTGAAAGGTGGTGATATGAGCCCCTAGGTCTTCACCAAATTTGCCTTCGAATTTTAAAATATCCAAGGGTAGCTCGGTAGGGACAGGTTTCCAGGTGGCATTATGTTTCACCAGGTCATTCATTAACTTGGACAAATCTGGCAAGTTAAAAGTTGCCAGGAAAGGAAGTTTGGGCCTAACCGAATACTGGAAAGTATGAGTTTGGGAAGTAGAAGGACTTGCCCCCTTGTTCCCAAATGTAAAGACGGGGTTGCCCCCAGCTACCAGTTGCGAAGTAGTCAGACTACTTTGAAAAGGATTCCACCCATAAGCCAGTGGATTATTCATATGTGGTGCAGTGTATGTGGTTTGAGCTACTCCATTTGAAACTGGAGTTTAGAAAATAGAAGCAGGTATCCCTCCACTAAAAAGAAAGAAAGGAGAGCTCGTTAAAGGAGCCGAAACCGACCTTTGAAAACCTTGACCATAAGGGTTAGTGTTTCCAAACTGCACCCCTACATATGAAGGTGTGGGGACTACATATGTGTGGATGGAGGAATGTGCCCCCCATTCCAAGGAAAACCTTGTACAAATGAAGAGGATCCAATAGGACCACTCTAATCAGTGTGTGCAAAAGAGGGTGAAGCAAAAGGCACATTGGGAATCCCAGTGACCAACCCACCAAAAGTTCCTACTACATTTGTGGAAAATGGTGGTTGAACCACCCGACTGGCTGGAGTTAAGGGAGTAGCAGGTATATTTGTTCTAGGGGTGCCAACCAGGGGAGGTGGCACTCCTTCAACTGGAATAGCTGAGATGGGGGTCTAAGGACTCTCTCATGCACTAGACATTAGTCTTCTCACAGGAACACCAATCACAGGTGAATTGAAAGGACGAACTTGGACAATCACGGGATCGTTTAGGTCAGTAAGAGGTGAATTAAAGTTTCTTTCAAACTCGCCAGCCTACAAGTCGTCTATCTCTATTGTGGTTGTATCAACCTAGTTTTTCCTAAGTTATGGTTCACCCAGAACTTCAGTAATTCCTATCAGTTTAAAGGAACCATCTGTGTCTAATCTCTACCTTTGAGGGGGAAGTGGAGTTTCCACTGTAGTAAATGGAGGAATGTTTTGCAACCTTATTTACCTTCTAATAGGTTGGTCCTCTACGATTGAAAATTTGACTCTTCACACACCCTAAGGTCGACTAAACAAAAACAAACCACACAACAATCACTAAAAAATATCCTAAAGTCACAACATACAAAAGGGGTATAAGATATGCTTTCCAGAAGAAAAATGAGAGACAGTTACTTGGAGTCCTTGTATATTTTCTTAGGCACAAGTGAAGGAGTCACCCACCACCCTCGCACACCTTCTACCAGGGTTACTTTCCAAGCTTGTCCAAGGTCAACCAGAAATAGCCTTTCGGTGTACCTATGTATGAACCCTAGATGTCAAAGAGACTAAAGAATACCTCAACTATATTGAAATTCTAGGGGGACAGTCACAACCCTGGTTCATACGCATGGGCAGGGTACCAAAGCTTGAAACCCTGTCAACACTAGCACCGCACGGGGCCAGGGAGGTGGTATTGACAGAAGTCCCCAGATGCGCAAAAACCTTGGTCTACGCTTTGACAAGGAATCAGAGGGTTTTCTTCTCATTCCAATCCTCCGTGCGGCCTCGTGCTTAACTCCTGTTTGAGAGGAGCTTCCCAGATACAATCAACATAGAAGAGGGTTTGGGCCTATTGATTGGCCAACTACGTCTGAATTTAAACACTTGTGGAGAGTTTAAACTCCCTATTCCACAAGTCTAGCCTAAGCTAGTTGGTGTATGATCCTATAAAATAAAACTTACTAATAATTTTTTAAATTATATCATTCATTTTAAGGGTTGTTCTTAGTCAGAAGGTAGATGGCGTGAAAGACCGTGATGTTATAGACTCGATAAGAAAAAGAAAAATGATGTATAAAGCAAATTCCAAAGTAAATTGCAACTACTTAAACCAAATTTCTTTTCTTTTTGCAAATATAAGCTAATGAAATTGAAACTAAGTGCGAGAAAACTAAGACTTTTTAATAATTTTTGAAGTTTTATTTGAAAAATACTGAAAAATAAAACGACTAAATGCAACTAAATGAAAAAGTATAAAATGTTTTTTCATCACTTTTTCAAATTATTCAAAAACTACAATGCAAATAAATGAAAATTTTTGACCAAGTTTGAATAATAAGAGCATATAATAAGTAAAATGAAGTATAAAGGACCCAAAATAACCAACTTCAACCAATCAAGAAGAAGACTTGGAAAAGACCTGACTTAGAGAAACTATTGGACCCTAGAAGTCCACTAGATTCACAAAAGAACAAGTGACAAACTGACACTACAAAATGCGGTACAGAGTATAAAGTGTCCAAATCCCTGATCACTGACCTAGACACAAAGCATTGAACTTATAAACCAAGCAGGAGGACCACCTTCAAATCCCAAGTTGAAAGAAAATTCAAACAAAGAAAGCTCAAAGGCTTGAAGACAAGCAAATGGTGTGACATGCCATACTTTAGACTCACAAATTCATGCCACTAACATAAAACTTCCAAGCAAGAAAAAAACCAAAGAAGACAGGGACAAGCAAACCCTATGCAAATTTTATGCTGCTACAGGATATACGTGACTGTGTATAACAACAACTCGCGTATATAACTGAAAAAATTTCAAATAAAAAAGAATAGTAAAGGATTTTGGGAACACTATAGTGTAAATCAAAATCAAGATAAAAAGGACCACACTCAGAATAAAAAACAGAACAAATACTGGTAAAGAACCTACAGGATAAACCCACAGCAGGTTGGACTATTCCCCAACGGAGTCACCAGTTCTGTTGTATAGGACATTTCACCCTTGTAACCTAGGGTCTGGGGTTACCAACTTACTATTAGACTTGTACACAATCAGATTTTACAGGATATGGAATGAGAATAGGAAGATATCTTGGCTCTCCCGCTCTATGATGGTTGATCCAAGCTTGGTCTTCTCTTGCTCCAATCCTCTCCAAAGCTTCTAAGGATGCTTCTCTTCACTTGCAAAGAGCCAATTCTTCAAGCAATATCTCATATATATAAATAAGAGGTGAGATGAAAAGCATATTAATAACATAATTGAACATATTCATTAAACCAATATGCATGAGACAAGCACAACACAAGATTGGAAGAAGAATTCTCTTTATTAACAAATAGTGAATAGGTAAGAATACAACCCAGCTTTTGACACAAGGAATCCTCTACAACCGAGGACTCTGAGTTCTGTTGCTCCAAGACTCTAAAGGTACCACCAGCATAAATTTTCTCTTCCATAATTAATTGATTGGCCCCATCCCAAGGCCTCTATTTATACTTTGGAAATAGAGAGGTTTCGAAGGTTAGGATGGTTGAGATAGCTGGGATAGTTTTGGATTAGGGCCCAACTAATCTCATCTAATCTCATCTAATCATGATAGTGTGTTGGCCACTTCAATCCTAATTTTTGTTTTTTGTACCAACATGATGAATGTTAGCACTCGGATAGAGAAATGCCTTCAGTATCTATTTCCATTATACTGAATTAGAAAATGGTGGAGCCATGGAACTTGAAAGTAACAAAGTGGAAAATGCACAAGAACCAACAGGCCTATGTGTCCACAAGGAACAAATGCACTCTCATAAAGCTATAGAGGATCAAGGTCATGAAATATATCCAATTCTATATATGGATGGAGTAGTTGAAATTGTTGAGAGCCTTGACACTATGAATGTGTTGCAGCTGCAACAATTTTCCCAAAATTCAAAAAATTTCAGGACCCTCCTTTTGCTTGTATCAGTTTGACTTTCCTATTTGATTTCATCCAATGATTTTTTCAGAAATACTTTTATAATGCTTGGAACGATCCACTGTTTGTTTAAACTTTATTGTTCCTTTGAATGTGTTTCAAGCGTTTGAGTCGGAAGAGTATTTGCTTGCAATCCCGCCATTGCGGAAGAATAATCAGCTTTAGCTTCGTTATTCTTCTCCGATGCATAGGTATCAATCGGCTGAGTTTTCATTTCACGTTGGAAGATTTTGTCACTTCATCCTCCACAGTTGTGGACGACAGACTACGAAGTCTCCCGATTTTCGCATGACTTTTTCAAACATCGCGTTGTTGTTTTCGCCGCTTCTTAAGCTTGGGTGTCTGTCATTGCAGCTGCAGAAAGCACTAGCCTTCCGATCTTTTAGTTGTTTTCTCTTCCGATTCAGACCTTGCATGGCGGGGTGTGATGTCCTTTACATCTCCGCTATTGCGGCTCCCTTTCCACTATCGCTCCGATGTTTTAAACTTCGACGCGTTATTATTTTCTCCCGATTATCCCCGTGGATAGCTTTGTGGTTTGGCCACCCGACGTTGTGGAAGGAATTATCCTTGCATCCTCTGATCCACAGTTTTCTGTCGTCCGATATTTTTCACCCTCCACTTATGTTTGTACATATATATATATGGGACCGAGCATATGGGTTACTCTATTACTTTTTCCAATTGTTGTGATCTGTCTCTCTTGTGTGCTGTCGTCCTCTCGAGTTCGCAAGGACCCCGTTGTCGGTACCCACGTCCAGGTGTCTCAACTGTGGAAGCTTGACCGCCTTTATTCCCACCATTCATGCAGCGTTTCCAGGTAGGCTCCTCGTTGCATTATCTCGTTCCGTTCGAGATTTTGTTGATTTTTCTACGGTTGGGTTTTTCCACGGCCGTTTCCCCTTGGCCCGTTAGTTACACGCCTATATATTGAGGATTTTTGTAGAGTTACTGTCTACGGGGGGGCGTTTTGACCCACAGGGTATTTTTTCCCCACGGCCTTTTGTTATGCGACCCTACGCTTAGTGAATGGGGGGTTTGGTGCAGACGACCGTTACGCTGTCTGCACCAATCTGCCCTATATGATGATGTTTTGGTAGGGGAAGGTTTTCAGGGCCTTCATGTGACGTTTGGGATACTTTCCCTCCCCCCCTTTGTTTTCGTGCTACCCGCATCCTCAAACCACAGTCGTATTTCGCCACGCCGTTCCACGCACAGTCGGTTTTGAACCCAAGCCGGTGGAGGGGGATATATCATTGCATATAGTTTTTTTGGCCATAGATTGCACGGGTAGTGTTTTTCCTAAAAGCACACCATTGAAAAAGATTGAATATTTTCCACTGTCATTCCCGTGCAGCGCGATGATCATGGCACCCACAGATAGCCCGAGTGTACTTCATTTTCATGTAGATTGGCTTCCCACTCAATTTTGTTGATAGAATTGTTTAGGTGTTAAACTGTGGTGTTAGCTTGCATATATTTGCTTCATTTGACTAATTTTCATCATGTTAAACATAGACAAAGTAGCGAAACACTGCACATTGTGTCTCAATGTTTGCAACTTAGCCATAAAGGGACTAATGATGAAAATTGCATGTATAACAGGAAGATCCCGAACTCAAATGTCGAAGCGACAAAAGAAGAAGGCCCCTGTGGTCAAAGAGGACCCTGACGTGGAAGTAAATACCAAAACCAAATAAATCTATGAAGACACCAAGTGTATATTTGGTGTAGAACCTGAATACCAATGGGGAGAGATATACAGGTTGATCACACGCTCAGAGGTGCCTGATATGGGCTTGGAAGAAGAAGGCATATATGCCAATATAGAGAGATCTTCACTGATGAAAATTTCCACCAGACCAGAGCTTTTCCCATGCTCTGAAGTGATTGGTTGGATTCTGCCCCAGGCAGATGTAACCACTATGATCCTGGAAAATGTTGACAAACAGGGCTATGCTTCCGATAGCCCGGGATATGTCGCCCTGGCCTACCACCTGCCAGAAGCACAAGTATTTTTCTATGATGATTGGTTGAAAAATATTAGAATGGACCTTGTGGAGACCCTTAAAAGAATGTTGTTATCTGAAAAACATTTCAGAACCAGGCCTACGGGAGAGTATGACACAGCAAGCTTAAGGGCCCCATACAAGTTCATAGCTTTAATGCTTAACAGGATTTTTGGAAGAGCTCATGGCAAGAGCTTCAAGTTAGAATGGATACCAATTATTTTTTATGTTGCAACCCAGGGGACCATTTTCAACTGGGCCAACATTGTATCAAACAGTATTTCAGCCTGCATGGCCTTAGCTTTGGGAGGAGTGTCCCAAAAGAGATCTGAATTTTACATGAGTTCCATACTCATTGATTGTATATTGTGCAATCAACCTTTTCTCAGCCTTAGGTGTATCTGGGATAGGGAGAGGATGCCTGTTTATGCTGCATACAAGCCACTGTGGGCACACAAGTACCACAGTCATTACCGAGAGATCTGTGAACAGTTCATCATGCCATTGTATACCCTCATTTTTCTGAAGGAATGTGACTGCATGTCGGAGGAGGCATTGCAGGTTATTGAGGAGTATGTGGACTATTATTTGATCGAGGATGGCCTCTAATTCAAAATGTGCGGAGGTTCCAGAGCACCCTCCCTAATGCCCAAATACACCACTGACTACATCATTCACAAGGAGGTAGTTAGGCAAGTCTTCTTGGATGGCATAGGGATCTTCTTATTTGAGCATAAGAAGGCTGCCTATCCCCCTTTGCCCTTCAAGTTAGGTAGTTATAAGTTCACCAGAGTGAAAAAAGCATATGAGTTTGTAGAATAGTTGGAAAGGTTTCATTTCGGTGAGATGCCCTTCCACAGAAATGAATCCCACAACAAAGTGGTTGATCAATGCAAAGAGAATAACGTCCACTTCGAATACACCCACCATTAGGATAGAGAAGAATCTATCTTCTGTAGTGCATTGAACATAACAGCCTTGAGGAGAAGGTTCAAGAAGAAGATTACCACTAAAGGTGGGAAGGGAGCAGATGAACAAGCCAAAGCTGATGAAGAAGCAAGGAGGCGAAATGAGGAAGCCCAAAGGTTGGCACAAGAAGCTGCAGGGAGAAGAAGAAGAAAAAAGAAGAGCTTTCCAAGAAGCAGCCAAAAAGGCAGAAGAAGATGCAAAAAATGAAGAAGAAGAAAGAAAAAGAAAGCTTGATGAGGAGCTTAAGAAACAGGAAGCAGAGAGGCTAAAGCTGACTCAAACAGAGACAGAACAGTCAGCCTCTGACACAGCTAGTGGTCAGACCCAGGACATGGAAAACCTCGAGGTTTGGGACCCAGAAATACCTACTTCCAGCACACCTAGACAGTCTGTGGTCCCGACACTTAAACTGGTCCCTTTTGTACAGAAGGTGGGTGAAGAAATCCCTGATTTCAATACTGTTTTCTATGACAAGGAGACAAAGAGGATAGTGAAGAGAACGAAAAGGAAGATAGAAACATGAATTTTGTCCGGGAAAATGATAACAGATACGCTCATTGTATTCGGAACAGACCGAGATAATAGATTCACCATCAGAGCCAGAGCTGCACTGATCCACGCCTCGGAGGATAATGTGGACAAGATTATGACAGACCTAGAGCAATCCAAGAAGTCTTCTTCTTAGCTTAAGGACACATTAAGAAAGGAGAGAGAAGAAAACAGCAAGCTGAAGAGAAAATTTGAAGAAGTGCAAAGGGAGATGAAGTCTTCTAAGGCTGAATTGCAGGTTCTCCAAGCAGAAAGAAGATCTATGGAGACTGCACAAGAGTGTCTAGAGAAAATGCAGCAAGAGTATCAAGAGTTAAGGGTGGAGAAGGAACATCTGTTGGGGAAAATAGAAGACTTAGAGCTACAAAAGACCACCCTGGAGGCAAGTGAGAAGCTAGCTCAAGAACAAGAGATGAAACTTCAAGAGCAGATTTATTCTCTAACAACTGCTCTAGAGGAAGCAAAAGAGCAGCAGGTTAACCTCCAACCTTTTAAAGAACATGTGCTGGCACAAAAGGCCAAGATGCTTCAGCTGCAGACTACCATGGAAGAAGAGAGTTGCAAAGTTTTGCAAATAGATGGCCGATTAGAGGAAATTTTGGAGACTTCCTCTTATTTTGTTGATGGATCTCAAGACGTACTGGAAGTCCTGACAGTAAGAATGGCAAGGCTAGAAAATAATGAAGGAACTCCTGCAGAGCTTCCTTCGAAAGATTGACAGGCCTTGAAGCAGGATTACGACTTATTAGAATTTTCCATAAACACAGCAGAAGATTTCAAAAAATTTGTTCGAAAGACTAAAGGAGCATGTGCAGAATTCTTCAGAAGGCTCCTAATTACCTATAATCGGTGTCAAGCAGAAGCTAAGCAGAGGCTAGATTTATTTCCTAACCACAACTCATTTTTGGAGATTTTGCAGAAGAGGTATCAAGAGGAGGAAGCAAAGGTACAACACCTTAAAGCCCTTGATGACCAAATCTTAAGGAATGAAGTAGATCATTCCGCCATCAGTGTGCAGCTATTGGAGGATCGACTTCGTCTAAGTGCGGCCAGAATTAAGGCCATCAAGAACCAAGCTGCGAAGTTTGAGATAAACATTCAGTTTTTGGAACCTTGCACGTTTGAAGGCATTGCATCTGAGGCTTTGGCATGGAAGAAATTCCTAAGTACTCAAGCAGGGCCCTCCTCGTGAATAATCATTCACTTTTGTAATATGTAACAATTTTGTAAACACTTAAGGGAAGTGAATTTTTGGGATACGAAGAGTTGGGAAGCCCAAAAGTCATTTGTGGGCAACCCAATAGTCTCATCCTTTTGTATAAATATATAAGACTTAGAGGAAGAAGGGGGTTTTTCCCAGTTAGACATGAAAAGCAATATTGTAAGAAGAACTACTTTTTTTTGCAATAAAGAATTATTGTTTGCCAGTCGGAGAAAGATTGGTGGGAATTTCAAATGTTATGATGTGGATTGCGGAAAGATGAACTATTTCGTTTTTTCATCTTTTTGTCCATTAACTGTGAGATCGTTCTAACTCTTAGAACCTATGTTTTTGTGTGAATGATTTCTGGTTTATTCTGTGGAATTACCACCATAAGTAATGTATGTTGTTCATAAACAATTGGCTATCTGATTGTCTAAATATATTTAATTGTTCATGTGTTGTAGGTTGGAATATCAGCTACCTGTCATTTCTCTTTATAATGCATGCACAATACACATTACTCATAAATAAGTTACAATTTGGCTCCCCGGGGATAGATAGATAGATAGATAGACAGATAGTTAGTTTCACTTCATTGCTGCTTAGGTGATTTAGATGCTTGTGAGTTCTAAGACGAGAGGTAAGAACCTACACATCACGTTGTGACTACTCCTTGCATCTTGTCACCCTGCATTGTTAATTAGGCACGTGTATTTCATACTTTAAGTCAAAATACAAAAGCATGCGGTGGACCGGGCCGCAACCGGTAAACCCTTTTGTTACTTGACCTATGGTAGCCGGACTGCAAACCGGACGGATTCCCTACACCAAACAGTCACGGGCTAGTTGGGAACATTGACTGGGGAGAATCCCTTGCTGTTGTTGCCTGCGAATTTCTAGGCCTCAACAGAATGGAATACATATAATGGATGTTCAAGATATAAAAGAACCATAAATCATAAGCCTTGAAAAACATGAAACAATCGCATTCCCATCATTGGTTGATCAAACAAAATAATTACACATAAATCAAATTATTGTTCCAGTAACAAAAGTTGATGGGATGTTTCCAACAAATAACGTGGCACTGACAATAGACTTGAAAATAACAACAAATGAAAAACATGAAGAATCCAATAGACTTGACAACCATCCCATTTTCTCCAAGGGCCAGGTTCAATGGGACATCTCTGCATCAATATTGGTTATGGAATCACAATTGCATCGATATGATTAATATAAGGAGACTTCAAACTTTGAATGCTTCTTGGTGATCCCGACGATCTTTCATTTTTTTCTTCAACGTGATTTGATCTCTCATCACTACATTAAGTTTGGAGATGATGCTTCTTCCATGCATCCAATAAACTATTTTCTTTTTTTTGTATCCTGCTTAGTAGATTCCATAGCCTTGCAATATTGGAAACTTCTCCCCACCTCTAGAGAAATTCTAAAACCACAATTTTCTTCAGATTGTGACAAATATACTTCTCCAACTCTTTGAGAAATTGGGTTTTACCGTTGAATTATCCAACATCTCTTCTAGTCCCATCAGATGAGCAAAAACACCTGGAGAACTCTTTCTTTCACTACATTGATGTTTCATTTCTATCGAATATCAATTAGAATTCTTGTTCTTGTGCATGATCTTAGGTGTGTCCATGTTGGAGTAATTACTTTTCAACTCAATGAAATTTCTTGAAATTTATTTGTTGTCCAAAGATAGCCTTGGAGATTCTTTGATATTTAATGAAGAAGAAGGAGGGATGTCTCTACCATCATATGATAACCTTGGATAGTCCTTTGAAAATGGAGATATTGGGCCTTCCTTCAATTCAAAAGGTCTCGATGGATCTTTAGTTTCTAAAAAAATTCATGGTACCTCTCTTAACATCACAAGTACTTTTAGAGACTCATTTAAATCAATAGGTATTATTGACTCCTTAGTTGCATCTAAGGAATCTTGACTCACTGATTTCTTAGAATTTTCGTTGATATTTGGTGAATTTTAAAACTATGACTTTGGTTTTTTCCCATTCCTTGATGAGGAACTGATTGATAATTGTTGTTGCTTGCTTATATCTCTTGCATCAATTTGGAGATCTTGGCAATTTGATTAGATTGAGAACATATTTGTGTCTGTATTTGCTTTGATATTTCTCATTAAGATTGGTATCGAGGGATATATTTGGAGAATATTTGTTGAATGAATCCCTCACTACATATTTGATATCAAGTGACCTCCTTCATGTTTCCCTTGAATCAAGAATTGGACTTTATAGTTCTTTTTGACAAAGTGGAAGCATCTCATCTATTATCAATTGATAACCTCAATGAATTTCACATGCTTATGCTTCTATCAGGTCTATAATCCCAAGATCTCTTTCATTATGCCTCGATATTCTCCGCTTGTGTTGATTCTGGAAAAGAAGTGTTAAGTATGACATTGGGGTCAATGTGTACATATGAAACTTATTTCAGTACTTAGTGCATTTTTGGTAACATAGGCATGAAAACAACCTCATATATTCCATGTTTATATTCTTAGCACACTTAGGTGAAATTTGGGCATAATTTACTAAGCTCTTGGTATGAACAACCCTCAAAACAGCCTTAAAACAACAATAAATTCATATTTTGGAAGCTTGTACTTCTAGGCAAATTTTTAGTGGATCTAGGTGTTTTTCACCATGAAAGGAGGTGTATTCAAAATTCAATACTAATTTTAATTAGGAGAATCCATGTAGTGATTAAATAATGATGGATCAATGGTATGGGAATGATTAAGGTTAAATTAGCAGTAAATAATACATATGGGAAGTTTTCCTTGTAACAGCAGTAAAAAAATGGCCCTAATCTCACAAGATATTATTTCTATGCAGTGTTGAGTTGATTCATTAAATCCCTACCTCTAGAGAAATTATGAAACCATAATTTTATTCATATTGTGACAGATATAATGCTCCATTTCTTTGATAAGTTAGGGTTTAATTATCCAACATCTCTTCTAATCCCATAAAACGAGCAACAACACTTGGAGAACTCTTTCTTTCACTACATTGATGTTCCATTTCTATCAAATATCCATTAGAATGCTTATTATGGTGCATGATCTTGGGTGTGTCCATTCTGGAGTAATTACTTTTCAACGTCGCAAAATTTCCTGAATTTATCTATTGTCCAAAGATAGTCTTGGAGCTTCTCCGAGAATATTGAACTTCCATATGACTTGTTTCCATTTCAAATTTTATGAATTTCCATATGCCTTGTTTCCATTTCAAATTTTATGAACTGTCATATGCCTTGCTTCCCAATATATGACGAGCCTCAAAATCTTCAAAATCTATGACCTTGAACTAACCTATGACTTAGTATGACAAGCTTCAAAATCTATGACCCTAGTTTTAAGATTCATTTTAACGATAGAGGGAATGTGTGTCTAAATTTATGGAAGGTTCGTGACCTTTTTCATCTTCACAACAGAGCTAATTTTCCACAACTTATGGAACATATGGAACCTTCTATCCATGTATAAAACTTTTGGGCGAGTCCAAATCTGATTCAGTGATATGTGGATATATAGTAATAATAATAATATATTTTTAAGGTCACCACCAAGCGAGACACCATTGGTGTATGATACCCCCTTATGTGTGGGACAAGGGAACCCCCTCTGTGTAGTGATACATTCCCTAGGGTACATGTATTTGATAATGCAACATTTTGTAGGGATCCCCTTTGGCCTTCCAAGTCCATAAGGAACGTAAAATATTTATTTCTTACTATTTAAAACATTCATTTCGAGGTGTAAGCTAGTGAATCCCAATACAAAGGAATTACCTCCAGGGTCAATTTCACCAAAATCAATCTTACTCCTTTAAAAGGCCAGGTAGAGTATCAACTTGTCACTTTGTTTCTACTTTTTCATGGAACCAAATCCAATACTTAAACCTGTAATCATTTGATTTTAGTATGAATCTTAGATGCCTTACTCCATTATCAAAATGGAAACATTAAAAGGAAGGATTTGGAGAATCCTTATTTCTTGGTTTGCATCTACATTAGTGAAGGATATAATTGATTTATTGGAATTTACCTCCATAACCGTTAATGTGCAGTGTAATTAAATAATTTCCTAATATTTTTCTCCTCCCTAACAGAACCTAAATGAATTATGATAACATAATCTACAAATAAAAAGTGAGACAGAGATAGAAATTTGATTATTTTTTATTTTTATTTTTATACCGCTATTCTCTCTCGCAATCTGTTACTTGAAATATTTTACTAGCATGCTTAAGTAATCAGTGACCAATAAGAAGAGAAGAACATTTGACATAGGGCAGACCCGACTCTGCTATGGTTTCTTCTTACTTGTTTTTGCTATGGTTTCTTCTTGTTGTTTGGATATGTGATATCATGGGAAAATGGATGGTAGTATGTTAAAGTTAAAATTAATGTTTTCCAATTTTGAATTTAAGGTCATTGACAAAGAGAAGTGAAAGATGCAATGATTGATTTCCATTTATACGACATATAGTTTTGCAAAGTAATTTTTTTCAAAGCTACCTGAATCATGACAAAGGTTAGAGTGTCAAATTATCATTTATATTTAAGTGGGTTTTTATGCTAGTCTTGTGAGAATTGAACCAATATCTCGATTTTTTTGCATTATGCAACAATGGATACATCTGGATAAACTACTTGTATCTCTTTAGATTTTGAGTGTTAACATCACTTTTCTTGGCATGCATGTGAAATGTTGTATATATTTTCAAGCACTACCTTATAGATTCATAACATGGATGGAAAAGTCAACATTCATTGATGTGTGAAGTTATTGTAGTTGTGAATACTAGTTACTTGGTGGAAGAATATAGATTAAAAGGCAAGGGAGACAAATAGAAATTTGTCTTTCTTGTTACCATACAAAACCAAGAATATTTTTAACACACCTATATTGCATCATTTTCCATACCTCCTCATATCTATTCCACATGACAGATGTTTGACAACAACACATACAGAGCATAATTTTGGGGGTTTAGATCCAAAATCTATTCTTCCACAATTTCTCCAAATGTAGGTTTTTAGGTAGTCTAAAGGTATAAAGAAAACACATACACACCTTAGTAGTAGGATTCATTTTCATTCTTTTGATATAATATTATGCCTCATCAAAGTTCCCACCATAATCAAGAAGGTAAACCATGCAACCATAGTGATCCATTGTAGGTATTACTTGATAGGATTTGTTGATTCAATCAAAGTATTACTGGCACTCATCTACTATAACTACATGTAGTCGTTTTCTTTTGGTTGTTTAACATGATTGTTACAGCCTTCTAAATAGCCACATAGTTCAAAATTAAATTGATATTTCAAACCTTGGATATCTACAAAAGAGTTCCCACTTTATTTGTTTGATGTTCTAGATAAAAGTGCACATGCAACCCCTTTTTTACTAAAACCTTCCCCTTCATGTGACCATGAACTACTGAAATAACATGTTGAATATGACAGTTGATTGTAGCCTTGCTTTTATGCTTAGAGAGTGGTATACACTTACAAATAACGAATAGACTATCGAGGAAAAACTCAACATTGTAATTTGTTATTGTTCTTTAGTACTTCTATTACTGCTTTATTTACTGTACATTGATTGTCATTGTTTATGGCAATTCATAAATCATCTCAATAACCAACTTTAACACAATGACCATTGGACGATTGGAATATTAAAGTTGAAAAAGATGAAAATTATGTTTTAAAATTATTATAGTAGTACAATTTTAAATATAGCTTTGCTTTGGTTCTGTCTCATGCATGAAAGTAAAAAAATTTCCATTTTTCTTTATATCAAACCTGAACAGTGAACCTAACCAAAAATTTACCAATTAAAGTCTGGAGAACCATAGTAAGAGGTACGGATTGGAAAAGAGTAAGAAGTTTCAAATTTCATAAAATGACTTTCAACCCTTAGGTCTGTAGGTAAGCGATAAGGCTTAAGATCCATGTGATCATCAAAGTTTGAAAGAATGTGTTGCTTGAATTCATCAGTAAATTATTTCTCTTGCTTTCCCACTCTGCTTTAAGTAATAAGCGCATGATAATCCAAGGTCCTCACACGTGGGGGATTGCCTTGTAGGTTTTGGCCTTAGGTTAGATGGGTATTGACTCATATGGGTTGTATTTTGTGTTATGTTCTTAACAAGAATCTGCAATCTTGTTCAACTTGGATTTCTTAGTTGGCAAACTAATTAGAGTTTGAAGGAGAGGGTAAATTCGGATGTTAAACGATGAAACTTGTTTCTTTGTTTATCTGCAAAGAAAAAATATTGAGCAGATATAAAGGAGCCAATATCGACTCTCAATCACATGCCAATTTCAAAAGAACAAAACAAAGAGTGAAGCAAGTTTAAGATGAAAAAAATGGTTAAATTTGAACTATAAATTTCTATAAGCCAATCTTCTTGTATGAAGAGGCTATACATATCACGTGATTCCTCATATGGGTTAGATGTTGTGCTCTGTTCTTGACAAGAATTTGCAATATTTTTCAGCGTGGCTTTCTTAGTTGGCATATAGATTATAGTTTGAAGGAGAGAACAAAACAAAAGATCAGTGAACCTCCATTTCCCATAGGACCACCCATAAATGAATTCAAGGATATTACTTTATAAATAATAGATCTTTTGGGTATTAAAATCGTTTCATAGGTCGATCTAATTTCTTACAAAATATCATGCATCCTTAAGAACATTAGCGATGCTATGATGAATTCATGCTCATAGGGATGTGGTGTGGATGTAGTTAAAGACAAATTCATGCACATGGGCATTCGACATGGAATTAGTGGCAAATTTAGGCTAGGGTGATGACATTCACACATAGATAATGCTAATAAATAGTTCATAATTGCTAATGACAATAACAACCCAATTACCATTGACAATAACAAACCACATTTACAAAGGTAAGTAATAGAAATGTAGCTAATAATCATAGAAATGATGTATAATTATAATTACGCCCATGACAAAATATGTAGACAAAATTAAACCAAAATTAACAAAATTACACTATTAACCATTTATCTTTATCATAGTTTATAGAAACAACACATTTTTCTAGCTATAATTTTTATAAACACAGTAATTTCTTTTATATCTTTTTATTTTAGATGATGAACACCATGTATATATAAAGATTTCACAATGTTTCCTTTTATACTAAAAAAACATAATTTTCTTTTAACAAAATATAAAATTTCAATTTCAATAAATTATAATAATGTATATTTTAATAAATAGAGATTCCATAATATTTACATTTACACCGAAAAAGGATGACAAATATATTTATATTTTTTTTGTTTATCTGTTACTTTATGTTGTTTGCATTTAAGCTTTTGTAAACGCTGTTTGCTTTTAAGCTTTTGTAAACTTCATATTGAATTGCTTTATGGGGTTTGCTTTTAAAACTTTTGTACACTTTGATTGAATTGGGAATGGAGAGAACTAGTGATCGCAGGTGGGCGAGAACCTTGAATTGAATGGAGAGAAAGCGATCGAAGGCGGGCGAGAACCTGTATCTTTGCTTGTCCGTCTTTTCGTTTCGTTTGATCCCCCAATTATTTAGAAGATACGGTAAGCATTCTTGTAAAACGATGGCGCTCTTGTATCTTCTTCTAAAACTACCATTCTTTGCTTAGGCGCTCTCTGTATCTTTGCAATCTGCATTTCCCGCTTCTGGCAATTTCCTCTTTCGTTTCGTGCTTTCAAAATGGATCGGATCATTCTTGTAACACAAACGATCATTCTTTGCTTAGGCGCTCTCTGTATCTTTGCCATCTGCATTTCTGCTTCTGGCAATTGTTGTGTTTTTATGGCATTTCCGCTTCTGCAATTTCCTCCTCTCCTCTTTCGATTCGTGCTTTCAAGATAGATCGGATCAAAGTTTTATTGTATCGTTTCCTTTTAAAACTTCTGTACACTTTGGATTAAATTGGGAATGGCGAACCAGCGATGGCAGGCGGGCAATCGCAATTTCCTTAGGCGCTCTCTGTATCTTTGTTATCTGCATTTCCGCTTTTGCTTGTCCGTCTTGCCCGTCTTTGATGCCCCGATTATTTCTTAGTTGTTACTTTAAACGGTTTCCTTGATGCCCGTCTTTGATGCCCGTATAATATATATATTTATATAAACTTGTTTCTATTTTTCTTGCTTAGCGGTTACTTTATGCGATTTCCTTTTTAAGCTTTATTGAATTGCTTTATGTGGTAGCTTTATTGAATTGTATCTTCTTGTAAAACGACCAGCGATGCGAATGGAGAAAACCAGCGATGGCGCTCTCTGTATCTTTGCCATCTGAATTTCCGCTTCTGGCAATTTTCGTTTCGTGCTTTCAAGAGGGATCGGATCAAAGTTTTATTGTAAAAGAATCATCTGGAGGAGCAGCATCATCATCGTGAAAATGAGTAGGATGCAGCCCCCTCCTCGACTGCTGCAGGTTTGGTCTTATCATTTAATGCATTTGTTTTTGTCAAAATATCTTCTAAATAATTGTTTCGTTTCATTCAACAGCAGCAACACTATCTGCTCTGCCATATCATAGGAGATTTGATCGCTCTGCTCTGCAGTATGATTGCCTTCAATTTCTAGGGATAAATTCAAGGAAAACATCAGTTAATAATTTAATAATTGGAATGGATAAATAATTTTATGTGGATATTTTTTTTTTTATAGATATTGATGGTCTAAATTCTTGAAATGTGCAGGTAGGTCTACATTTTTCAGTTACAATCATTTCACATATTTGTTGGGAATACAGGCAGCGAATACAGGCAGGCTTGAGATCACATCAGCTCAGCTGGACGACCATCAATAGTTTTGGAGGTATCAGAACTCTCCAAGGGTAAGGTATCTAGTCTCACTAATAGTTACATATTACAGAGTGCTATTTCCGTACTTCTTACTAGGGTACATGTACAATACATATTATTATTGTGCTTTGTAATCTCTAATAGGTTTTCTTTGAGATTTTCCATATGATATGTCCTCTCCACATTAAATGGTACCTTTTCTCTGGGTTTTATGTGCAAGTTCAATTTTTTTAATGCATCAACACAATTTACAAAACTCCTTTCTGCTTTCTTTCTTGCTATATTGTCTCAACTTTCTTTTCTGATTCTTTGTTAACCCCTATTTGCAATTTAACCCCCCCTAAGGACTCACGATTTTAGGGGAAATGTAAAGTAACAGAGTTTCTTGGATCTTTGTCACGGTCAATGGTAATTAAAATAAGAGTACTCTTGGGATTGATTTGTGTGTTAATAATTTAAAAAACAATCCAATCCTTCTAAGACATAAAAACCGATTTCTTCACCATGTGCATAATACTTATAAGTCTAATCTCATCCATGGCCGCTTCCACGCAGTTTTGTGCACTCTTCACTACTATTGAATGGATGGAAGATTTAGTGTTGATGTCTTCTAGTACCTTTTGCTGGCCCTTGATTTTCTATCTAGATGACATTTTTCTGGTTTTGGCAACTTTTAGATTTTGACATCCTGCATTAATTAACATGGTCCAATTCTGTATTTCAAAGAAATCCAAGGCTGACATTTCTAATTTTCAAGATTTTAATTTTGTCCAATAAATTGATTGCAATGCGCAAATTGAGGTTCCCTTCTACCATCTTATATTTATGTCTTTGTGTATTTTCCACATACCTTGCTATGAGCTATACAAAATGTTCAAAAGGGAATGAGCACAGAATAATTCAAATATTTCTGTTCAAACATGACACAAGAATAATTCAAATCTTTTTGGATCTTTGTGACTCTAATAGGAAGAACCTTCCAAGTGGGTTATTTTGCAATGTCTACCATAGTTCACAATTACTAACAATGTAAAATTTCTATTCAAATTATGTTCAAGTGGTGTGGTGTATAAGTAGTTGGATTTGAAACACCAGCATTTAGATGTTAATGTTTTCATTTTTATTTGAAATGTTTTAAAATCCTTGCATTC
Source organism: Pseudotsuga menziesii (assembly GCA_001517045.1). Classification (NCBI taxonomy): domain Eukaryota; kingdom Viridiplantae; phylum Streptophyta; class Pinopsida; order Pinales; family Pinaceae; genus Pseudotsuga; species Pseudotsuga menziesii. Next base: position 1,322,314 of record LPNX011056180.1, on the reverse strand, counting down.
TTGAAATTTGAAATGTTTTAAAAGACTTGCATATAGATGACTTCTAATCTACTATTTTTGTATTATATATATATATATAATCTTGCAACAAGAAACACACTCTCAGATACTATGGTCATTATGTCTACCTACCTAGCACAGCCATGGACACAACCACAACCATAAACAAATTTATATCAGTTAGAGATGTTTGTTTCAGTATAAACTCAATTTCATGAATTGTGATATGAAATTTTATATACAAGGATGCTAGAGAATGTGATCTTTTCTGTTTTAAAACATTTGTTCAATAAGAGGTGTTATTTTTAGTAAAAACTCAGTTTCATGAATGTTTGTTTTAGTAAAAACTAGGTTTCATGAATTGTGATAATGAAATTTTATATAAATTGATGCTAGAGATAAGTGTTGCTCACATTAATAGAAATGGAAGTCATTTGGAGTGAAATATACCTTAATGAATATTTCTTCAAGGACATAGGGATTAATATATTTGTCTATTAATATAGTGTTTTTACATTAAGGCAATTCATATATTTTTCTATTATTTTCAGTATGTCAAAAGGTTGTATATTTTTTAATTTTATGTAAAATATGTCAGAAGAGTGTAGGCCAAAAGCTTGTTTTTTTTTAATTCTTTCTAAAAGTATGTCAAAAAATAAATTGCATATTTTTCACTAGTTTGTAAAGTATATCAAAAATTTTAATTTTGGGGTATTAATTATTTTAAATTAATCCTACAAACATAAAGATGAAAATACAACTTAATCTCCAATTTTTTTTTATTGCATATATATATATATATATATTAAATAAAATGTATAAGATTTATTAGTATTTAACATTTTGAAGTTTTAGGTTTTTTTTTTATAACTTATATGCATTGCCATAAAGTATTAATATTTATTTAGTGCATCATAATAATTTTGTTTGCAGGTTTAAAATTGTAAATGGCGCCGTCACTATTTTAGATACTTGTTTAAGTATGGTCCTTTTTTGTCATATTATATTGTGTATGTGAAGAAGAAGAGGAGAGCGAGGAAGAATAGGTATAGGAGAAGGGTGAGGAGGGGGAAAAGGAGAGGGGAGACTAGTAGGAATAGGAGGAGTGGGAGGAGAAAGAGTAGAAGTAGGAGGAGGAGGTGACATAGGCAAGGAGGTAGGCGAAGGAGGAATATTAGGGGGAGGGGGAGGAGGAGTAGTAGAAGGAGGAGGGGAAGTA
>LPNX011056180.1:1310780-1320926 GCA_001517045.1 Pseudotsuga menziesii | reverse complement strand
GAGGAGAAGGGCGGGGGAGGAGGATGAGGTACGGGAAGGAGGAGAAGGTGGGGGAGGAGAGAGGGAGGAGGGAGGAGTAAAAGGAGGAGCGGGGGGAAGAGGAGAATGGAGGGGGAACAGGAGGGAGAGGGGAAGAGGAGGAAGGGGAGGAGGAGAGAGAGAGAGGAGAATGGAGGTAGTGGAGGAGAGAGTGAGGAGAAGGAAGGGGTGGAGGGACGAAAGGAGGGAGGGAAGGGGGATGAAGGAGGAGACTGGTAGGGGGGGGAGAAGTGAGGGGACATATGAGAAGGGGGGGTGGAGGAGGAATAAGAGGGAAGAGAAGGGAGGTGGTGTAGGAGGAAGAGAAGGAGGAGATAAGGGGGGGAGAGGAGGATGGAGGAGGAGGAAAAGCGGGGTGGGGTTGAGAGGTGGAGGGAGAGAGGAGGAGGAGGAGAGGGTAGGGTGAGGAGGGGAAAAGTGAGGAGGAGCGGGGGGCAGGAAGCAAGGGAGGGAAAGGAGGAGGGAGGGTGGAGGAAGGGAGGGGAAGGAGGAGAGAGGGATGATAAGGGAGGTGGCGGAGGAGGAGGAGCGAGGCGGAGGAGTGGGGAGGTAGGGGGGGGAGAGGAGGAAAAGGGGGATGGGGTGGAGAGGTGGAGGGGAACGGAGAGGGGTGAAGGAGGAGGAGGAGGAGGAGGAGATGTTAGGGTGAGCAGGGTAAGAGTAGGGAGGAGGAGCAGGAAAGGGGTGGGAGAGGAGGAAGAGGAGAGAGGAGGAAGGAGGGGGTGTAGGAGAAGTAGGAGGGAGAGGGAGAACAAGAGAGGGTGTGGAGGAGGAGGAGGGAGGGGGTAGAGGAGAAGAGGGGGAGGAGAGAAGAAGGCAATGGAGGAAGAGGAGGAGGGAGGGTGGAGGGAGAGAGGAGGATGAGGAAGAGGGAGGGTCGAGGAGGAGGAGGGGAAGGGAGAGGGGTGGAGGAAGAGGAGGAGGAGGGGAATATTATGGAGGAGTGTGAGGGAGGAGTGGGGAGGAGGAACAGGGATGAAAAGGGAGGAGGATGAGAGAGTGGGTGGAGGATGAGGAGGTAAGGGAAGGAGTAGAAGCGGGGGAGGAGAGAGGGAGGCCATGGAGGAAGATGTGGAGGGAGGGGGGGGAGGAGTAAGGAGGAAGAGGAGGGGATGGGGAAGGGGTGGAGTAGGAGGGACGAGGAAGAGGATGGAGGGTCGAGGAGTAGGAGGAGGAGCATGGGGGAAGAGGAGGGAGGGAGGAGGAGAAGAATGAAGGGGGAGGAGGAGGAGAGAGAGAGGTAAAGGGAGGAAATGGAGGAGAGAGAGAGGATAAGAGAGGGTTGGAGGGAAGGAGGAGAAGGTAGGGGATGTAGTAAAAGGTGGGCTGGAGTAGGAAGAAGAGGGAGGAGGGGGGGAGGGGAGGGAGGAGGGAGAAAGAGGGGGAGGATAAGGAAGAGAAGGGAGGGAGTGGAGGACAAAAAGTGGAAGAGAAGGGACGAGAGGGAGAGTGGATGAGGAGGATAAATTTTAGGGGAGAGTAGAAGGAGGGTGGAGGAAAGAGAGAGGAGAATGGAGGGGGTAGAGGAAAAGAGGAAAGGAGGGGGAGAGGAGGAGAGAAAGAAGAATGGGGTGGAGGAAAAGGTGGAGGGAGGGGGAGGAGGAGGAGGAGGGGAAGGGAGAGGGTGAAAGAAGAGGAGGAGAAGGAGATATTTGTTGCACTATTTCAGTGTGCTAAGCTATAAGAAATCCATGGGCTTTGTATGGGATACAAACTGAGCTCTGGTTTGTTTGTTGAATTTCATCATTACCTAATATTTTAAGGACTGTTGTTTCTTGGTCTATTATTCCAGTAATTGGGGTTTCCTTACTTGTCGATTGGGTTGCATTGGCTACTACCATAGTTTACTAAACCTACAATAATGTAATTCATTCTCTCTCTCTGGTATGTCCTTTGTTCCTATAGTGACTTGTCACAGTTCAGTTCAGGAAGCACTAAGAAGGTCACAACCCAACTTAGGAGGTAACTGTTCATACTTATCAACCCTTAAAGAGGTCACACCCAGCCTAATATTCCAACAAGAGGTCACGAATCAACTCTACTAACAACACACAAGTCACAACCCAACCCAAAATATGGCACACAAGTCATGGTTTATTCTGGGAAACCCTAACAGGTTAAGGCTCTATCCAAGAGAATAACATAGGTCATGGCTCAACCCAATAGGAAACACATAGGTCATGGCTAGGTTCTGGTCATGGCTAGGTTCTACAAGTCCCTAAGAGGAAGATGAAGGATCACAATGTTGTAAAGGAAAGTATCCTATGGCTAGGGTTTAAGAGGCCATCAACGTAATGGGGTTGAAAGAGAGATGCACAATGTTCAGCAAGTATATAACAGCAAGTTTCAGAGATGAGAAAGATCCACACCTGATTAACTGAAGGCTGGTCCAAGCTTTCTCTTCAATCCTCTTCTTGCTCCTCTCGCTCCAAGAGACCTGCAAAACAAGTTATACCTTCCTCAAACCATTATGACCACATATAAAGAAATGATAATCAAATAAATATGAAACAATAATCTGAATAACATCATCATATGATCATAAACAGAAATTCAATCACACATTGAACAATGATTTGGGAAGAAGAAGGACATCACATCTTTATTAATCTTGAAAACAAGTACAAGTATACCTTCTCTTCAAGTTTGGCACCTCATGAAACCTTGATCTGGTTCTGCTGCTTCTATTCTCCAAAGAACTCAGCCTCCAAGCTCTGTAACACAAGGGGAAGACCTCCAGGGCAAAGGTGTAGGCAAAGAGAGTCCCGATTCCTCCAGCATAACAATGTATAAAATCCAAGTCCCCCCTCATGGACCTCCCTACCTCTATTTATATGGCTGAAATAAGGTAGTTTTGAAGGTTGGAGAAGTTACAGTAGTTAAGGAAATTAAGTTAAATGAATCAACTAATCTCCAATTAACTCATGTTTTAATGTTTTAAATGCTAAGAGGCACATTCGTGGGTTTTCCTTAAGGAAAATCACGAATGTACAAAAAACGCATTTTTAGGGTATTTCTGGGCATTTTCAGACTTTGGTGTCTTCTAGAAAGTTTTAGCTAACTGAAATACCTTTCCAACAGCGTAGAAATGAGGTCAAACGGAGTTAAAGAAATCAAGATATGGGTCCTCCAATATAGGTGTTTTTTCAGTGACTTTCATGAAGTGCCGACATGCGAGGAAATCATGGGAAAGTGGTCACAGGCAGAGATGAAGGTAGAAATGTATTCCATAATAAGCCAAGCTATAGTATTCTAGGCAAACCTCAATCCATAAGTGTCTTTTTGCGCGCTGACATAAGGAAAGTCGGCACTCGGACGGAGAGGTGTCATTCTGGTGTATAACAGATGCCCCCTAATGTGTGAGGTTAGAGGGGAAGACGATAGCCGAAATACATTATAAAGGAAAGAGCTGAGTATGGAGAGAGCAGAGAATCCAAGATCAAAAGGCTCGAGTGAAGATACCTGTAAGAGAGATAAATGTCAGAAAAACTGATCTCTGATACATACAAGTCCATATACAAAACATCGCCATAAGGATATAGGTGGATCCAACATATGTATAACTGATGAAACTATAATGGTCGCTCAATATGAAAAAAGGCGCCATATCAAATCTAAAGGAGCCATGGCCACAAATGAACAAGGTGGATCCATGCTCAACAATCGATCATAGCCACAAAAGTACAAGGTGGATCTATGTCTCAGCAAAATGTCATATAAAGCATAACATGGCCTTGCGCAACTTGGGCAATAGCAAAAGATGACAATGATACTGTCAGCCCCAAGGTCTTCAATCCAAACCGCCCAAAAAAGGTACGAATCCTAACCATGCGAATAAAGGAGCTGAAGTCGAACATGGAGGAAACCGTTTGATTACCGGTCAATAATGAGAACCGTTAACAAACACGAGGGAAACCACCATTAATGAAAATGGTCCCCAAGGTACCTAGTACATTCTAACAAGTGTGATTACAAGGACTTGAAGTCGAACACTTGAAGAATCCATTGAGTAGGAGACATTAAGGTATCCCCACTACCCAATAGCGAGGGAAATTGCCATTGAGGATAACAATTCCCAAGGTACTTTCATAAAACTCTAAATCTCGTTCCCAGAGCAAGATGTGTTGCAGTCGATAGGAAGAGATCCATTGGAAGGAAGGCATTAAAGCATCCTTCATCATCCAACACGAGGTAAGTCAAAGACTAATTGGATCTGGAATTGGTACTGAATTTCACAAAAAGGACCGCTGAAGACATGATGTAATGAACGGATACCAGGGAATGGCCGACACAAAAGGTCAAGGCAACTGCAGAATGGCCGACAAAGGTTTAATCCTTGAACAGTGAGCACGACACAAAAGTGACTTAGGCAGCTTTTGACACGAAAGGACCAATGAAACAAATCTGCAATGTAGGAGACATTGACAGATTCCCCATATAATTGGAAAAGAGACCAACTAGAGGAGTAAGAAACTCTGAATCGGGATAAGGTCAAAATACTAGGACCCAACTATTGATAGACTCAAAAATGGTGCTTTGTTCAAGGAAACAAGACTTGCTACCATGATATAAAAAGACATGGAAATAAACCATCCCCTTCCCTTCTTTCTTGTAAAGGTTTAACGAGTCCAAGAAAGAAAACTCGGGACCATCTTCATTTTTTGACAAGCTCGAAGAAAAGAAAGAAGAATGCTTGATAAAGCACTAATTCGTGGATTTTACGAGCCCGAACTAGTTCATGCTCGATGGTGTTTTCATAGTTTAGAGAGTCTGAAAAATCCAAAGAAGACTCCAGGGGGGTCCTTTTTCGTACAATTTAGTCTCCTAAGGCTGAAAAAGTATAAAACATACCAAAGAAGAACTCTCTTAACTTCCGAAGAAGAAAAGGTGCACCTTTTTTGTACTTAGTCAGGAAGGTCCGAAAAAGGTTAAATTACCACCTACTCAATGCTCCTTCAAAAGCAGCATATACAGCCTGAGTTTTACGAGTGTGAAGGAAGGCAAGATCACTCGGAAAGATCCATTTGATTACGAGAAATGGGGCTTACAACAACAAACTCGATTCTTTGTTCTTTAGGGTTTAACGAGCATGACAAAGACATAAAGTAAACTCGGAATCTTTTTCATGTTTTGGTCCAGAGCACGAAAAAGAGAAAACTAAGCTCATACCGGGGGTTCCTTTTCCGTAAGTTTAGTCCCTCAGGTCTGGAAAAGAGATAAACCTATGCCTCAGAATACTCTTCTCAATTCAAATAGAAAAGAGAGTGATCCTTTCTCGTATTATTCCACATGGTCTGAGAAAGAGATAACCTACCACCAATGTGGATGCCCGTTCACATATTCTTAACGAGCCTGAACGGACAAGTTTACTCGGCAGTCAAGTCTATTTTAAGGAGTCAGACTTGGGCCTAAAGAAACTCATAATCTTTCCCGTGAAGTTTTAACGAGTCCGGAAAAGTCAACTCGCGGTCTCCTTACTGTTTTTAACGAGATCGAAGGAGAGCAGAAAGAATGCTCTAAAGGAGGAGAGTCATAACTGAAAAAGAAGGTCAGACTGTATCAAAGACTCCAGGAAGACTTCATCCGAAGGGAGGAAATCATCCGAGATAGGACACATATATGGACTTTCAAAAGGATGGACAGAGTGGAGAGAAGGCTCTACAATCTATATAGGATGACTCACCAGTTCAACTGCTGGGACTAAGTCCCGAGAAGGTAAGCATGAAAACAGAGGCTGCCTCTCAGTAGCAATTGAACATAAAGTACAAGAGGCCACATAGTTCACTTGTGGTGGGGTGGTGTCTACAGAAACACTGGGAACCAATAAAGGAAAGACCTGGTCTCTAGTCGGGTCAGGAGACGGATCAAGAAAATCCAACTGATCGATAGTGACAATTTCTTCGCCATGATTAAAGTACATCACACGAAAAAATGTTGACACCACAGCTTGCATGGCATAGACATAATCGCGTCCAAGGAGCATATTAAAGTCCAAGGGGTCTTCTATCACCATGAAGTCAACTAAGACGGTCTTCCCACCCAAAGTAACAGGAGTTTGAGCAAGAATTCCCAAGGCTACACAAGTTCTTCTATCAAATGCCAGTAACTGACTAGCAATCGACACAAGGCTGGGAGATCCCATACCTCACCAAGCACGAGCAGAAAAAATACTAACTGAGGCTCCTTCATCAACAATGAAACGAGCAATTGTATAGGGTTCAACTTTGACCTTTATCTGGAAAGGTGCATGGGAAGGAAGGCGCGGCTCAACTAGGCTATCCCAATCAAAGGAAGCAATCCAAGAGCTTGGTGGGGGTTGATCCGAAACAAGTTCAGTGCCCCCTTGTTCAGTAAGATCTGAACTGGCAGAAAAGAAAATGTGACTGGTAGACACTTCACTCTCCAAAGGAAGAGTGGGATTGATCGATACGGGGGTCGATTCAACCGCTTCATCAAAGTCACTCTCCGAAGGGAGAGTGGGATTGACCAAAGATGACATTGGTTCAATCACATGAGGAACACTCTCCGAAAGAAGAGTGGGATCAACCAAATCTGAGATTTGTTCGACCACTCTTGATCAACCAAAGGTTGAATAGGCTGTTGAGAAACTATAGGGTGTTCATGAGAAGAAAATCCATGAGTCTTGGACCACACTCTTCGAACCTCTGGGATAGCAGGGCACAGATGAGTAAGATGATCTCCCTTGCATAGCACACAAGGGAACTTAAGATGATGCTTCAAACGACCAGTTTTCTCAATGGAATCAGCATGACTAGCAGTGGCTGATGGTTTGCTCTTAGCATGGCCTGCAGAGGCTAAGATTTTGCCCCCAGCGTGAACAACAGAGGCTGGGTGACTGGGTCCAACCTCATTAAGAGAGGCTGGCTATTGAGAGACTCCAGAATGTTCAAAAACGGGATGACCATGAATCCAAAATTTTTGCACCTCCGGGATAAAAGGGCATTTATAAGTAAGGTGGTCTCCCTCACAAAGCTTACAAGGAAACTTGAGCTTGTGTTTTGAACGGGTAGACTTGTCAACAGTGTCAACATGACTCGCAGTGGTTGACGGGTTGTCTTCAGCTTGAACCACAGAGGCTGAAAGACTGCCCCCAGCGTGACTTGCAGAGGCCGAGAGACTAGGTCCGACATGACTAGCAGAGGTATGACGGGCACCATCAACGTGAACAACAGAGGTTGAATGGTTAGGATCAACATGCTTTGCAGCAGTTGAGTGTGTGCCCCCAGCGTGAACAACAGAGGCTGGGTGGACGAATCCAACTTGAACAACAGAGGTTGGATGGGGAGGTTCAACTTGAAAACCAGAGGTTGAATGAGTGCACTCAGCTTGAACACTAGAGGCTGAATGACTAGATCCAACTTGAACACCAGAGGTTGGATGGGAAGGTTCAACTTGAAAACCATAGGTTGAACGAATGCACTCAACATGAACACCAGAGGCTGAGTGGCTGGATCTGACATGACCTTGAAAGGTGGGAAGGATCTCACCAGCGTGAACACCAGAGTCTGGATAGGAAGGTTCAACTTGAAAACCAAAGGTTGAACGGGTGCACTCAATGTGAACACCAGAGGTTGAGTGACTAGATCCAACATGACCTGCAGAGGTTGGATGGGTGCCCCCAACCTGAACAAACGAGGCTGGGTGGTGAGGTTCAACTTTACTTGAAGAGGTTGAATGAGTGCCCCCTTGCTTATGTGCTTTCTTCCTATTCCTCCTTCTTTTACTCCTTTTAGACTGCCGGCTACTAGTATCAGTAGTTTCACCGCATAAGGTAGAAGGAGGAGGAGAATTAACTATAGGTGAAGGGGAAGCAATGTTTTGATGCCCTTGATATAAGGTGCTTACTTGAGAAGCATCAGGATCATTCAGGACAGTTGGAGTGGAAAACAACCACACCGGTAGCCCTAGGGTGAATCCCGGAAGATTCAAGGTGGCCATCAAGGGAACACCAACATTCCCCGTGAGAGGAATAGAGCAAGGAGTTCCCGGCAAGGGGATCTCTTGGTTGGTGTTCGAAGGGGTGCTAGCCATAGTTTCAAAACAAGAGACAAAGTCTGAGGTTAATGATCAACCAAAATTACAAAGCAGACACCTAAAGGCCCACTAAGTACAGACAAACCACACAGCACTCACTAAAAAGATCCTAGAGTCTCAAGCAGTCTACACAGGCTATAAATATATACCTTCCAGAAGAAGGCTGATGAACAGTTACTTGGCGTCCTTGAGGGGTTCTCAGGCACAAGCAGAGGAATCACCCACCACCCTCCTGCACTTTCCACAAGGGTTACCTTCCAAGTCTATCCGAGGTGAACCAGAAATAACCTTCTGGTTTACCTGTGTATGAGCCCTAAAAGACAAGAGACTAAAGGATACCTTGATAATACCTACTGTCTGGGGGGACAGTCGCAAGCCGAACTCGTACACATGGGCAGGGTAGCTGAGCCCGAAATTCTACCTAGACAGAATCCCCAGATGCGCAAAAGTCCTGGGTTACGTTTTGACAAGGATTCGGGGGGTTATCCCCTCTATCCAAGCCTCCATGCGGCCTCGTGCTTAACTCCCGTTTGAGAGGAGCTTCCCAGATACAGTGATAGAATCAAGGATTTACCTAGCGATAGTCCAACTACGTCTAAAATTTAACACTTGTGGGGAGTTTACACTTCCTAGCCCACAAGTCTAGCCTAAGCTAGTAGGTGTATGACCCTATAAAATAAAACTTACTAGTAAATTTTAAAATTATATCGTTTATTTTATGGGCTGTTTCTTACTCAGAGGGTAAATGGCATGAAACTGATGCGGTGTTTTGACTCAAGAAATGAAAACAAAATGACTAAGCAAAGAGAAATGAGATGAAAAGAAGCAAATAGCTATTCTCTTTATATTTTCAAATGGAAACTTGAAAGCCAAAAAAGATCAAATCTTTTTATATTTTTAAATTTTTTCCAAAAACAAAGCTATGCTATGCAATCTAGACTAACAGCCTAATCTACATGCATATAAAGCAAACATTTTTTTGTATTTTTCTTTTATAAAATGCAAAAGAAAAATCAGCCTATAAACTAATGCAAACAAGTACTGAAAGCAAACAAAATAGACAACTACTTTATACCCCAAAAACAAACCCTAGGTTTCCCTAAAGTTGAATATAAACCTCTTTTACAAGGAAGGCTCACAAAAGGAAACAATCCAACAACTTTAGAATGAAAAGACTGAGCATAAAGACTGACATAAACAAAGGGCAAGAAGTCCCAAGTATCAATCTAACCTACAAACAAAGGCTGCTCAGTACCTTGTCCAACAAGGTCAAACCAAAGAAAGAAGTAGGGGGAAAAGCAAGAAATAAAAGTTCTTTTTAATTTTCTTTTATAAGTGCAAAAGAAAAACTACCTACAAAGCAAAGCATGCAGATAAAAAGAACAAAACAAAAGGAACTTTGCTATGCAACCACCCAACAAACTCTAGAACCAACTAAAGTCAGCATAAACCCTACTTGGAAGAAAGGCTTGTATAAGAGACAAGACAACTATTTTGGCAAGGTGAAGTAGACCAACCAAAGAAGGAAAACAACATCCACAAGCTTCTGAAATCAAACAAAGGCCACTAACAGAGGCTGATCAGAAACAAAAGGCCAAAAAGCAAACCAAGCAAAGGAGACAGGTGAAAGAGCAAAGAGTAAATCCTAATGCTATAAGGGGGCTTACCACATAGATAAAGAACAACAAAAAGAATGACACAAACTCCCTAGATTCATGCACCCGCAGAAGACCTTAACAGACCCACCAAACAGCCTAGAAACAGAAGAAAAATCCCAAAAAGCGAAAAAACACTGTTTACAGGAGAATTCGCGACTGTCTATAAGGGCAACCAGTGAATCATGCACGATTGTGTAGTGCAGCAACCCGCGCATATAAGACTGTATGCGCGACTGTTTAGAACAGCAACCCGCGCATAGGTAGCAAAATCCCAAAAAGAGGTCAGAAACCACCCAAACAAGGCAGGGGAAGTGTGTAATCAAACTGGAAGGGTGTTCCTAAGTGGCAAGAGGGACCTGAAACAATGCAAAAGCTGAAAGAAATCAAGAGAAAA